>JAJMDB010000019.1:0-147235 GCA_030573315.1 Osmozyma mogii
ATCTCTTATCTGCGCTTCCATCTCGTTTGTATTTGAATTACCGAATTAATTATTGATTTTCTCGGTCCAATCATTTTTGGGTTACTGGTACGACAAAAATGTAAGAATCTGTCTCTTTTTGTCAAATAGAGGTTGGTACTACGATACGGTAGCACAAGCATGGTTTTCTAATTTTTGATGTATGACGATTTCTGTGTTTTAGTGATCTTTTTTTTTTTTTTTTTTTTTTTTTTTTTTTTTTTTTTTTTTTTTTTTTTTTTTTTTTTTTTTTTTTTTTTTTTTTTTTTTTTTTTTTTTTTTTTTTTCTTGATTATGTTAGATCCACCCAAACATGCCGCATTTTATTTTACTTTTTTTCTGAGCATGGTTGTTCCGTCATAAAATCCCTCATCTCCCTGTCTCGGCACAGTGCCTCTTTCTCATCTTTAAGCACTCTTATCAGTTTCAACTCGTCCGTTTTCCTTCCTTCACGAGAGTCTTGCTCGTAAAGTCCTTTGAGCTTTTCCTGTCATTTTTGTATTTATTTGTCATCGGTCCCTAATTATCTAATATACGGAGCCTAAAGGCGTGATCCCAAACGCCTGTGTAACCCTATTGTCACCTTATCACACATCCTACCACCTCCACCCCATTAATATTATTGTTTTGCAAATATAATATCATTCCTGGTATTTTAATTCTCCACATTGTTTTTTTATATTTATGACGGACTTTGCCAAATCCATACTTGGTCTTGGGGCCTTGAACAAGAAAGATTCCTCGGATGAGTCGCCATCAGCACCAAACTCAAACACCTCTTCATTCTCCAATTCTACAGAAAACCAAAAGAGGTTCCTCCCAACACAATTGTCCTCTGCACCAACAACAGCGGTTTCTCATCAGTCCTTAGCCTATGGCACAACTACAACCGCCGCTGATGCTCAACCTCATGCCGTCCAGCTAGGTCGTAATCCTTCCTTGTTGGATGGCTTGCAACCGTTTTATAATGATCGTCAAGATCAACAGCATACAAATGCCACCAAAGTTACTGCATCTACCGCTACTAATTATGGCGTAAATCAAGACATCTCTGAGCATCCTTCTGACCGTCATTTAAAGTCCTCTTCCAACTCATCCAACTCGGGCTCTGGCTCTGGTTCAGCTTCCATGTCACAGCCTGTCATTATTACCACTGACGAAAAGGGCCAGAACTCGCAGGACAAAACGTCATCTCAACCCAAAGGTAAGTTGAAGGTTACGATAGTAGCCGCTAAAGACTTGATGATGAGCGAGTACTCCCAGCCATATCTTGTTTCCACCTTCGAGAGCTCTGAGTTTGTCAACAACTCTGCTCCTTCCAAATCTCCTTTATTACATCCTAGACTAAGCGCTGGCGTTCCTGTTAAACAACCTCGTGACAAGAGACCCGCTTTGTATCAAAGACAATCCTCAACTCAACAATTCAATTTTTCTCTGGGAGAGTCGAATCAGTTGTGGAATCATGAAGCAGTGTTTGATGTTGTCGGCTCAAACTCTGAGCTTGATATCTCTGTCTACGATGCTGCAAGAGATGATGCTTTCCTTGGGCAAGTTCGTATTGTACCAGAAACTGACTCCCTGACTGCAAACAAGTCTCAAGAAGCCCAGTGGTATCCTTTGCGTGCGCGTGTTGTTGGTGAGAGAGTCACTGGCTATTTGCAAGTCAAATGGAAATACACTTGCCTGGACTCGAAGAAACTGTATGGGCCAGATGACTTTGAGATCTTGCGTCTTTTAGGAAAGGGAACTTTTGGTCAAGTCTACCAGGCCAAGAGCAGAGAAAATGGAAGAATCTATGCCATGAAAATTCTTTCCAAAAAGCTTATCGTGAAGAAGAAAGAAATTGCTCACACCATCGGGGAACGTAACATTCTTGTCAGAACTTCCGCTGCAGCCTCTCCTTTCATTGTTGGTCTCAAGTTCTCTTTCCAAACCCCGACAGATCTTTACTTGGTCACCGATTACATGTCTGGAGGTGAATTATTTTGGCATTTACAAAAAGAAGGCAGATTCAATGAAGACAGGGCAAAATTCTACATCGCTGAGTTGGTTTTAGCTCTTGAGCATTTACATGATAATGATATCGTTTATCGTGATTTGAAGCCCGAAAACATCTTGTTGGACGCCAAGGGGCATATTGCATTGTGTGATTTCGGATTGTCGAAAGCAAACCTTAACAACGATGGTACTACGAACACATTCTGTGGTACTACGGAATACTTGGCTCCTGAAGTGTTATTGGACGAAAGTGGATACACAAAGATGGTTGACTTCTGGTCCTTGGGTGTCTTGATTTTTGAGATGTGTTGTGGTTGGTCTCCATTTTATGCCGACAATACACAGCAGATGTACAAAAATATTGCATTCGGCAAAGTCAGATTCCCCAAGGAAGTGTTGTCCCAGGAAGGGAGATCTTTTGTGAAGGGTTTGTTGAACAGAAACCCCAAGCACAGACTTGGTGCTCTTAAAGACGCAAGGGAGTTGAAAGAGCATCCTTTCTTCCATGACGTGGACTGGAATCTTCTCAAGGCCAAAGACATCCCACCTCCATTCAAACCCCATTTGTCCTCTGAGACTGACACATCCAACTTTGATCCTGAATTCACCAGCGAATCAACTTCTGTGCTCAAAAAGCACATGGAGATGGCATCGACACCTTTATCACCTGGTATTCAAGCAAACTTCAAGGGTTTCACATACGTTGATGATTCTGCAATGGATGAGCACTTCCACAAATCCCAGAGGTACAATACCTTCAGAAATCCTGGATCATTCATACCCGGCAATCCTAATCTTCCTCCAGATGACGAGGTTATTGACGACCAAATAGAAGATGATGATGACGAGATGGAGATCGATAATGACCAGAACATTGGTAGTGAAGAGTTCGTTAACGGCAGATTTGACCTTTGAGACCGGTATTGGATTTTATAGACTTTTATTTGAGAAGCTTCATTCTCGGTGTGCTAATTTCGAGTTCTGACTCATTACTAGTTTCATTTCAAATACTTTTACCTTTTTTTATCATGTTTCTCCTATCTTGAGAAAGGCTTTGGATGCACAAAAGTTTGCAATAGAAGGTGAACAGAACAAAGCATGGCAAACGTGCAAGTTTGAGCGACCATTTGATATTTCTCTTGAGTTTCCCATGTTTTTCAATTCCTTTTTAGTTTTATTACTTAGCTTTTTATTTTTGAGCACAACAGCTCTGCTCACTAGTGGATATTGCAACCGCGTACCACTATTGAGAGGGTGTGTGTACAACACAGAAATAATAAACATCTTGATCAAGACGTAGCACACCAGCACTGTTCTAGTACAACGATAAATTTTACATTCCTTTCCTCAATTTTTATAAGGTACTTCGGTGTAATACATATATCTTCAATATGATGAATCTGGTGAGAACGAAGAAGGCCAAGCCCAGAGCCCAGCCAATGGATAACATGGCCCCAACACATCCCCTCCCAACAATAAAGAATGATAACCTCAAACTCCATGATGAAGCCGACTTAATTAATTTCCGCTCCGATGCATTCAACAGATTTTTGACAAATCAAGACCTACTAGAAACAGTGGTGCTGAAGCCATTTCACACATCCAAAATAAAACCACCCTCCTCATTTCCAATACCACGTGAAGACGTATATCCAAAAGATGCCACAGATGAGGACCTTCGAGATGTTTTAAAGAACCTTAACCGGGATGATCATGTTCTTGGTGATTTACGGCTAATGAAAGTGAAAAACGAAATACTAGAAAGTGAGACCAAAGACACACAGCAAGAATTGGAACAGTTAATCAAAGATCCCACAACCACAGTATTTGGTGAAGAGGTGAAATTCCAACAGGACTACGCAAAAAAGCTTGGAAATTTATTCCGTGAATGCAATGACGAAAAGTCGTTGGAGGCATTAGAGCAAACGTATGAAGAGGCATTACGGGAGCTCGAGTCGAAGCACAAAAAGCGTTTCACCGTGCAACAGCACCAGTTCACTCGCAAGTCTATTCCAATCGAGGAGTTAAATCCTGAAGCACAGGTGCAAAAGGCACCCGAAAACTATAATCCTAGTTCATTTATGAACACAGACCAGACACAGAAGCCAGAAAGCGATGGTTCAGGAGAGCAACCACCTAATGATAACTATGAAAAAGTTAATGATGGTGATAAGATTGAGAATGATCAATTCTTGTATCTAAACGAAAATGGTGATGACGATTTCGCCATGTCAATGATGAACAGCGGCAATGTGGAAGGCAGAGATCTACAGCCTTCAAACGAAAATGTTGGTGAACGGCCTGCGAATGGTGGGCCACAATTCCAAGGCCAGGGACCTTCCTTTGAGCCAAGAAACGGGCAGAATTTCCAGAATGGTGGTTTCGAATTGGGAGACAATTCTGGAAGCCAAAATGCACTTTTGCCAAATGCTGAACAAGGAAGTCCAGAACCTCAGAACAATCCACCTAACGATGTGCAGCCCACAATTGGGGATGAGGATGTTAACATGGATGACCTTAACGATTTCTTAGCAGACCCGCAGGACGATGGAGAAATCGTGGGACAAGACATGGACGCGCTTATGAACTTTGATCAGACCAACGATGGCGGTGGTATAATTGAAGATGATGCTTTTAATTCAGACTTTTTAAGCCAGATCGGCAATGGCATGGACTAAAATGCATCTATCTTCAAATTGAATTCTTATCGACTTCCTATTTGGGGTGACTGAGACCACGAGTTCACCGTGTTCGCGACTGCTCAGAGAAAAGCGCGACTGCCTTAAAAGATATTCATGACAACAGTACTGATAACGGGTTGCAATGGGCTTCGTATAATAATTCTAAATACAGCGAAATTAAAAATAGTAATTAGAATTTTTTTAACTCTTCCTTTGAAAGATAGCAAATTTTCATTTATCTGGATTTATTAGCGGGTCATCAAGCGGTTTGGTTCTAAATGGTACATTCCCTTCTCGCCTGTAGTCGCTTAATTTAGACTCAAGAAAAAAAAAAAAAAAAAAAAAAAAAAAAAAATAATAACAAGTCGAGGATAACCACACCTGCGGTTTGCCTAAATCATCAATTTTGAGAAAGTGTTTTTTGAACACCGTGTGTTTTTACATCAGTGAATCCGTTCGAGTCTGACCCAAAATTTCAATAGGCCGGAGTGATCCGCCTCGTCATTTCCTTTTTCTCGCATTACAATGGAACAACCCTCTGCTCCGAGTTTCGATAACTCCGGAAGATTCGGGTCCTCCAAGTTCACAAAGAAGATTACCGTTAAACAGCAGCAAGAAGCCAGAAGCCGTCTAAGGCACCAGAAGCTACGAGTAGCCTTCTTTGGTTACTTGGTGGTGTTGATCTTCTTTGCAATTCTCCAATTCATCGGGATCTATTTTTTCACTCAAGGGTTCTTATTGTCAAGACAAGTGCTTCCCGATATAGCAACATGTTCAGATGAGCAATGTGTTCCTCCCAAGTTCGATAAGACTGTGATGATTGTGATCGATGCATTGAGATTCGACTTTGTTATTCCTGTTGATGAAGATAAAGCTGATCCCTATTACCACAACAATTTCCCAATTCTCCATGAGCTCATGAACAAACAGCCTGACAATGCCCTTTTGTTTAAATTTCTTGCAGATCCCCCAACGACAACGTTACAGCGTCTCAAGGGCCTCACAACCGGGTCTCTACCGACATTCATAGATGCTGGATCCAATTTCAATGGTGATGCAATTGAGGAAGACAACTGGATTCTTCAGCTTCACCGCCAAAACAAGAGTATAGCATTTATGGGTGATGATACATGGACTGCATTGTTTAGTCAGTACATCAACCCTGAGCTTAACTTTCCCTTTGACTCACTCAATGTATGGGACCTTCACACTGTTGACAATGGAGTATTGAGCCATCTTTATCCGCTCCTCGAAAAGGAACAGTCTAGTAGGTGGGATTTTTTGATTGGTCACTTTTTGGGTGTGGATCATGCTGGTCATAGATACGGACCCCACCATTTTGCCATGAAGGATAAACTTCGGCAGATGAATGATGTCATCAAAGAAACAATTGAAAAGATTGATGATAAGACTTTGCTTATTGTCATGGGTGACCACGGAATGGATTCTACAGGAAATCACGGCGGTGACAGTAAGGACGAGTTGGAGTCTACGTTATTTTTTTACTCCAAAAACAAAAAATTCCATATCAATAAGAAGGAGAGCTCTGCTTATGACTTCTCGGATCTTGCTCGCAACTATAGATCTGTGAATCAAATTGATCTTGTGCCAACCATCTCTTTGCTTATGGGACTCCCTGTACCTTACAACAATCTTGGCTTTCCTATAGATGAAGTTTTTGGGACTGATAAAGACGCAAGCTTGGCAAGTCGTCTTACTACAGAGCAAATCCAGAGATTCCGTGAGAAATCAACTGAGTTGAAAGATTATGATAAAACTACCCAGCAGTTTGAATTTATCACTGAAAATTATGAGAAGTATGGCTCGAGTAAGAAATACTTCAAATATCTTATCGAGGAAGCAAGAAAATACCAAATGGTTTCGCTTGAACACTGCAAGCAGCTTTGGGCCCGTTTTGACCTTGTGCTCATTGGACTCGGAATTGGGGTGATGATCTTATCGTTGTCTTTTGCGATCACTTACTCCAGATCTATACCATCTGTACGTGTTTCGACGATGTCATTTGAGTTTATTGGCTCTGTGATAGCCATGTCTTTATTGGGTCTTGTATCTAGTGTACTGATATTTATTGTGTTAAGGCCATCTGGTTTCACGTTCAAGAATTGTTTATTGCTTGGATGTGCTGTGGGGATATCCATTGGCTTCTGGGCTCCAATCATGGACAGATTCAGCTTGGTCTGGCTTTGGCATCAAGTGAGAGATTTCTTCACATTCAATTTAAACATCTGGTCTTTTTTTGGCTTGACTGTTATTATTCTGCATTGCATGATATTTGCATCAAATTCTTTCGTCATTTGGGAAGACAAAATGATTAACTTTTTCATTGCAACATTTGGCTTTTTATGTCTTTGTGGTTGTTTGGTTTCTAAAAAGCCTCGTGAACAAAGAATATTGGGAATTCTGCACGCTATAACTTTCCTTTTGTTTGCAAGGCTTACCTCGACTATAAATCTCTGCCGTGAAGAGCAGAGACCATACTGTACACCTACTTTCAAAACCCCATGGTGGAGTGTGGTGGGACTATTTGCATGTACTTACTTATTACCTCAGTTCATCAAATCGTTCTACAAACTCACGTCGTCTTACCATTCGGCTGCTCCTTTGTGGATAGGTTCTGGTATGAGATACTTGATGCTCTTAAATGCTATGAATTGGGCATTCGAGTTCATTGAGAACAGTGACTATTTTCAGCGTAATGCTGGCTCCCTGATGTATGTTGGTCTTCTCAAATCTTTAAAGCTAGGCACTGCAAGAATTGTGCTCTTCACTGCCCTCATTCTCGCAAACTTTAGCTGGTCGAGAGGTCCTTTATGTGTGAAGATAGACCTTCCAAAATCCGAGCAACCTGAAAATGACTCTGATGGTACCAATTTTGAAGACTCCAGGGATGAAGCAGAGGAGGAGGAAAACTTAAGTGCTCAATCACCTCGCAGCCCTAATCAACCTTCAGTGACGATATTGGGATACGGAAATGTTTATGGTTCTTCATACTTTTTGCTTATTGTGAACTTTGCTGCTGCTGTGTTGCTTGTGACAAAACCGCTTGGGGCAATATCCATTTGTATGATGATTGTGCAGCTTTTATCGTTGTTGGAATTATACAATGTGTTGGACCTTCAAAGAAATTTAGTTTCTGTCATCATCTTTGGGCTTTTGGGATACCAACATTTCTTTAGCACGGGACATCAAGCAACCATACCCTCAATTCAATGGGAGGTGGGATTTATGACAACTCAAACGATTTTGTTCCCATTTACTCATTTGAATATTGTGCTCAATACTTTTGGCTCCTTCCTTATTGCTTGTGTTGCCGTCCCTCTCATTACATTATGGAGACTTCCTCCATCCAACAAGCCTATCACTGTTTTGTCCCAAGTCGTGACAAACATAACCACATTACTTACTTACCAGACTTTGACCAGCATTATGAGCTTTATCTTCGCTGCTCATTTTAGAAGACACTTGATGGTCTGGAAAATTTTTGCCCCCAGATTCATGCTCAGTGCATTACTACTCATTGTCTTTAACATTACACTTATCGGAATCACCATGTGGTTTGCTACGGGCCGGATTCTTACCCAGATCAACAGGATTTTTGGAAAATAACCTGACGCCCCAGTATGAATCATGATGACGGTGAGTCACGTGCGCTTCGCACTTTTATATAGTGATCGCCGCCCGATAAGGATAAGCATTCAATAGCATATACAAATATAATTTATCATGTGTCGATTTATGATATATAAAGGCAAAGATGCCATGACACTCTCAGACCTATTAACTAGGCCGGCCCACTCTATAATTAACCAGTCTTTTGACTCCAGACTCCGACTTGATATGAGAAATCCTATAAATGGTGATGGTTTCGGTGTCGGTTATTATAGAAAGCAAGATCAGCCATGCATCTTTAAAGCCATCACTCCTGCTTGGAATAATGTTAACTTAAATAGCTTGTCCAACTGTACTGAGTCGCTGTTGGTCTTCGCCCATGTCAGAGCATCAACTCAAGGTGTCCTTTCAGAAAGCAACTGCCATCCTTTTCAGTATGGCAGAATTATGTTCATGCATAACGGAGGAGTCCTGGCATTTGACAAAATTAAAAAGAAGCTTGTCAACCATATAGAGGACAAATTTTTCATTTTCATACAAGGCTCCACTGACAGTGAGTGCTGCTGTGCATTATTTTTGGATACTCTCTATAAAATGGGTTATGATCCAGAGGATCCTCTGGTAACCTTCAATCATAAGGTTTTACGTGAGGCTCTTTTAAAAACCATTGAACTTTTGAAAAATTGGCAGACTGCTTTGACAAGTGAGCCATCCTTGATGAACTTTGCAGTCACTGATGGTGAATCTGTTATCGCAACGAGGTATATTACATCACATATCGACGAAGCTGCATCGCTCCATTTTAGCGCTGGATCCAAATTCTTCGAGTATGAGCCAGGCTTATTTAAAATGGAGAGACTCAATCGTTCTCAAGATGTGGTTTTCATTGCGAGCGAACCTCTAACATTTGAAAGAGGGGACTGGACGTGTGTTCCTACGAATACTGTGATATCCATAACAAAGAACAACACTGTGCTAATGCATCCAATTTTGGATGAATTCTGGGACGATGGTCTTGTTGAAAGATCTTCAGGCTTGGCAATGAGCAAAGGTCTCATGGGTGGAGTACCAACTCACCACTCCCGTAACTACACTGTCGATGACGAAGTCGATAATACTGTGGCGCATCTTCCTCCGCTTGATCGTGAAGGAAGGAAAGCAAGTGACGCGATAGTATCTTGAAGATAGATCAAAACTACCTCTACATAGATTTCAACTTTGCATTAATATGAAAACTTTCATTAACATCATTAAAAAGATTGTACACGAAGATGGCGAAATGAGATTCTATATGATCAGTCATTACGCTTTGTTTGAAGCTTCTTTTTCTCACTTCCTTTCGAATTATAGTTTCTCGACTTCTCTTCCATCTTGATAAGTTCGCAAGAATATGGAATCTTCAATCATTGTCACCCCGACAACGCTTAACCTTTGCTTGCCACTCTGGCGAGCCCAGTGTGTTCCTCAGGGTCCTCGAGATCTGGGGCCAAGTCCTCGTCACTATCGGAGTCTGAAGTGCTGTCTTCACTCAGAAGATGATCTTCCGAAAAAAGCTTCTCCAGGTCTTTCGTGAGCATTCCCTTCGCATCATAAAGCGGATGTGCTTTCTTATAAGACATTCCATCGTCGTTGGGATCTATGTAGTCATCGTCATCGTCGTCGTCATCCCCTTCACTAGAAACGGGAAGGTGGTTGAAATTAGATGTATCATCTTTTCTCAATTCTTTTGCCTTCTTGTTGAGCGATGATTGAAATGCAGAAGAGCCAGAAATTGTCAACTGCAGAGACATGTAGTTAGCAAAGTGGTCGTCGTCATCGTCATCAGATTCATCATTTGAGCTAGTATTCTGTTCATCCTTTCTATGGTCAAGATCGTCGTCATCAATGTCTTCACGGAATTCCTCCTCGCCACCTTCCAGATGTTCATAACTGCTGCCAATAAGATCATGATCCACACCTGGATTCACTTCAAGGCTATTCTCAAGATCTCCTTCTTCGATTATCTCTCCAGTGCTCTCATCAAGATTGGAACCTTCTTCGTCGTCAACATCACTTCCTCCAAGAATTGCGTTGTACTTCTTTCTTGTGTCATACAACACCTGCGTAACATAGTCCTCCCACACCTGGTCTTCTATCTTTCGGTCCACATTTTCACTTATGGAATTGGCAGGATACAATTGAATGAATTTCACCACCTCCTCGGCAATCAATGTCAAATGACCCATATATCCTAACCGGAGACCAGAATGTTCTTCCTCGTATTGAGTGCAAAGGCGTTGACCTTCGGTGATTTTATGAGTGACGTCTGCTGAATGAAAGATATCAATGGCCAAGAACTTATTGAAGCCAATATCCATTGACCCATTCAAAACTTGCTGGACAATGTCAAAGACGACATTGTGCAAGAAATTGTTCCAGGGGAATTTAAAAAACATCGACAAGATATTTGAGATGATTTGAGTATCGAAAAGAGCAATCTTTAAGTAATCACCAACAACGGGGTCTGCTCTCAACTCTTCTTCAGTTAGGTTGGCATTGCTATGAGGCGGTTCAACATCTTCAATTTCCTGGGAGTCTCTTGAGTCGTGAATTTTCGAGTTGAAGGAATCTATTGTGTCATTGAAATCATTTTCATCCATGTGAGTGTTTTTGCGGTTAGCATCTTCGAATTTTTTCGAGAGCTCTGCCTCAGCATCGAGACTTGGTTGCCAATCTTCACTTGGTAAATCAATGACCTCGTTATATTTAAAAGCAACTGGGTCAAATTTTCTCATCTTTTTCCGAAGCTCATCTCTTATGCTAACAACATCGAAGCCTTTGTTGTCATTAAGTAGAGCCATATTAGAACAATGCAATAATTCTGCAATCAACTCGCAAATTTTGAACCTTTCAAACCCTAATGGCTCGATTTGGCCAAATGTTGTATCAAGAGTTGTACCTTCATTTGAATGCATGAGTAACTTGTTAAAATCCTCGATTTTACTTCCAAAGACTTTCAATAAATGACCTAAATAAATAGGATCTCTTCCGGTTGGAGGATGACTTTCAAGTGTGATATAAAGGACAGGTAAAATGTCATAGTCAGAGTTATTCTTTCTGATTATTTCAATAATGATCCCAACACCATTAGCAAGCGCATAGCCACCCTGCAACATGATGCTACAAAGCTTGGTCATCATTTCATGAGACACTAAATCACGAGTGAGTTCGTTTGGACCAATTGTGGAATTGTCGGTGGTTGAATTGGCAGATATAGTGATGAGTGCCTTCAAAAAGTCTGCAGCAGACGACTGTCTTACTAAGGATTCATTTGGATCCTCATCAGACTCAGGAATAATAAGGGCATCAATGAGGTGGGGTATGAGATCCTGGTCTTGGAGGAAATCAATTATGCCGGTTGAGTTGTCTGGTTTATCAGTCGAAATAAGCTTCAACAAAAAATCCATGAGGGGTGGGTTTGAAAGGTGATTCATGAATTTATTCACCAATTCGGGCTGATTATCAATTAGGTAGGTGATCATTTCCTCGCACTTCATGTCCAAAAGATGCTCCATAATTTTCATGAAATAAGTGGCGAGATTTATCGAGAGTGGCTGTTTCAAATCAAGTACAGCCCACAACTTGTTTAAATTATCAGTCGACTCCATGACGGTGTCTGTCAAGGACCAAACATCAGCGCTTAAAATCTCAGCAGCCAATGCAGCATAGCGAGACCTTCTCTCGTCAAATGTCTCAGATGGTTGATCCTCTTTTTCTTCCTCTTCTTCTTCATCGTCTTCTTCTTCCTTTTGTTCTTGTTCTTCTTCATCTTTATCCAAAGCTTCTGTTTCTGGTTTCTGATCTAAATCCTTCGATGTGCCCTTTGCATCATCAACATCGGAAGAATCTTCCTTGGCTTCTTCTTTTTTCGAGGAAGCCTCTTGAGACGAGTTCTTTTGGGGATCTGATAAATTTAGTTTCTTCAACGATTCAGTGAGCTGGTCACCACTCAAGCTTTCAGAAATAAGTAATTCAACAAGAACGTTGATGACGTCGTCACTTCTCAAGAACTCAAGAAGGACTGTGTTATTTGACATAAGTTCTTGGAGAAGATCACTTTCATCCAACAACTTTATTAGCACGTCAGCCGTGACTGAGTTGTCTTGAACATCGTTATTGATATTGTGATTTTCAAGAATTGAAGTAACATTCGAAAGGGAGGTAAAGCCATTTCCAAGCTTCCAAAATGATCCGGACATGATAAACTAAGCGACGTGGTGTTCTCTATCAAGGAGTGTAAGGGGAACCGGTGAACAAATGGGGCTCACTCGATTTATTTGGACAAATGTGTATAAGGGCAGGAGGCCATATACAAATTAAAGGAGATCAAGACCACGGTATGCTTCGAAGATGTATGCTTCTTCAGATAAATACCTTTGGCCAATTTATCCTTTTCAGGGAAAGAAAGTAGTCTTTGAATATGTTTTTTGGTGAGTAATGTTCTTGTAACCAGAACTCGAATGCAGTCTACAAGAAAAAAAAAAAAAAAAAAAAAAAAACGTCGAGATTATGTGCGCCAGGGCAACGCCTCTGTCCATCCATAAAGGCTGAAAAATTATCTCTTTCTTACTTTTAAGTTACACTAATCATCAACAAGCTTTTCTTATCAGAAAAATTCTATATGCTGTGTTCTGGTTAATGCTACGTGAGAATCCCACTGGAGAATAGGTTTGGATTTCCGCTGCGTTTGGGCCGCTCGGACACCGCGCTCTCACTTTTTTTTTTTTTTTTTTTTTTTTTTTTTTTTTTTTTTTTTTTTTTTTTTTTTTTTTAGGATCGATTTCTTTTTTTATTTTTATAAACACTTTTTAGGGCCAATCTTGCTCGCAGCCTTACTCCAGGAACCATGGTCCAGCATCCCTGTAGACTCACCAAGCAAGCACATCTTGTAAGCTATAAAAATCTTAAACATTTGTAACATTTCACTCGTAAAGATTGCTCAAAAGTAGAATCAAGACTAAATCTTCTTGAAGATGATTTTATTTCTTCAAAAATACACTACTGGTTTTGCTTGGGTAGGAATAACTCAGTAGAATATTCACAATCACTGCTCAACTTTGGAAATCTAAAGCATAACATTTGAGTGGCTACGGACTATGTACAAATAAAAATGCCCAAAAAAAGAAAAGAATAAATAGATTTACAGGAACTAGTCATTATCACAAGCATCTCCAAACCATAAACTGCAGTAAATTAATTTAAAAACATATTTCTGTATTTATTTTTTATCGTTGAATCCCTTCTCATAGCTCAGTTAGGTTGCTCCCTGCAATCGCCTGCTCTAGGATGTACGGGTGCGAACTCACAATTTTTCTCAACAGCTGCCTGGTCAGTGCAACCAGCCGAACGTTTGAAAAAGATATACCCAATGTTCAAGCTTGGCCTTAATTCGGCTCGTCAGTTTTCTCTGTCGACGCTTCTCCGGAATGTTGCCAGCACCACAATTAAGGAATCTCAGTCCTCATCCCTCAGCCCATCTTTGAACAAAGACTTGGCTTTTTTGAAGTTTGACTCCAACGCTTCCCAGCGTCTATACGCTGTTTGCAAGCTCTACAACGTGCCATACATGGTTACAAAGGGCGACAGACTCATCCTACCTTACAAAATCAAGAACCACAGCGTTGGCGACCTTTTGAAGTTGAACAATGTGGTCACTCTTGGATCCAGAAATTTCACATACTCAGATAAGAAGGGAATCCCAGACTCTGTCTACGAATTGACAGCAACAGTCGCAGAGATCACTAAAGAACCCATGTACCATATTGTCAAAACTAAACAAAGATGCAGAAGGACAAAGACTCTAGAAGTTCAACCATTCCAGACCCATCTTGTCATCAACGAGTTGCGCTTGAAATAATACTCAATGTAAATAGATTCATCATTCATGTCAATAACGTTAAGCATTAAAAAGTTACATTTATGTAGAATATACCCTCCTGGAGTTGAACTTAATCACCTCACTAAGCCTGGTATTGTTAAATGAGAAGCTCTCATCAACCTTCATGAACTTGTGCTCGAGAAGCTTCTCTGCTGTAGGCCTCATTTCAGAGTCAATAGTGAAGCATGCATTCACGAAGTCTTTAGCATCATCGCTGATATTGTTTGGAATTGGAGGTGCAAGCTTGGTCTTTCCGATTTTATAAATAGCGCTAATGACAGCTTCGTTCGACCACGGCCTTTTACCTGCGAGCATTTCCAAAACGACACAGCCCAAAGACCAAATGTCGACCTTAGCACTATAACCCTGCTTTTTATCCTCGACAATACTGTGAATAACCTCTGGAGCCATCCAGAAGACCGTTCCTTGCATAGACATCTCTGCGTTGTTGCTGTAAATATCTTGGGATTTCTTGGAAATTCCAAAATCTGAGATTTTGCATGTACCATCTGTTTCCAAGAGAAGATTGTCAGCTTTCAAATCTCTGTGAAGAATTCCATTGGAATGAAGATATCTTAATCCCTCCAATACCTGGCGCGTGATATATCTCACCAAGGGCTCGTCAAACTTTCCAAGAGTCTTCAAGCAGCTAGAAATGGAGCCACCGGCAACATACTCTAGAAAGAGACTGTATGTGTTCTTTTTCTGTTCAAAACCAAGATACTGGACAATATTGAGATGATCAAGGTCTTTCATGGTCTCGACTTCTTTATGCAAGGCATCAAGACCTTCTGATTCATCAGATGAACCAGAGACAACAACTTGTTTCACTGCGAGCATCTCACCTGTTGTAACATTAAGAGCCAAATAAACTGATCCAAAAGATCCTCTCCCGATAAGTTCACCCTTAATCCAAGCAAATTCTTCAAACAAGCCATTGGTGTTGTTTCTGAGTCTACTAATAAAACCTTTCTCGATTTCAGCAGATGTGACTTCAACCACTTTTTGACCCCAGAGCTTTGTGTTAGCACGCCGAAGTTGAGAGCCCGAAGCATTCCGCTTTCCTCTTGAAGCAACTTGATTCTCACTTGTACGAACAGCTTTTTGACTGGCAAGTCTCTTATTCCTAGCCTCGTTAGCAACGATTCTAATTGTCTTCATTTTCCGACGAAGTTTTTGTTCTCCATCGGTTTGCAATGGCTCATCTTCGATATCAGTAGGCGGGTTCACAGGTGAATTATTGGCGTTAGAGAAAGTCCGAGATATCGAGTTCTCACGCTTAGTAGGGAAAAGTTGGCTTGGCTTAGGATTTCTTTGAAGAACAGGCGACTCTGGAGAAGCATCTATAATAGGCTTGTCCAAATTTGTGTTTGGGAAATATTTCTCAAGATTGTTGTAAACCTCTTCGACAGGAGGTCTAACTTTCATTCTCTCAATTTGAGAAGCACGTTTCTTTTGAATGGGTTTCATAAAGAAGCCATCATCATCAGAATCAGATTCCAGGTTATTTGATTGCAGGGAAACTTTTTGCTCCCGTTTAACCGGTTTCATAAAGAAGCTATCCTCATCATCACTTTCGAGGCTCACTTCTCTTGAAGATTCTAACGGTGTAACGGGCGAAAAAGCAGGAGCATCATCAAAAGAAATGTGGTTCTCAGCAAATGCATTGGGGTCTTCTTCTGTCTTTTTGGAAGATTTCCTTTTTCTTGAAAGCTTATCACTTGTACCAGACTCAAAAGTTTCATCCGATTGCTGCGAGAGATCAGGCAGAGACTGGCCATTGCTCTTTTGCGACCTAGTTGGCGGAGGAGGTGCCTTTCTTCTTGCAACAAAATCCAGGCCTGAAGACAGAACCCGTGAAGTGGAATCCTCTTTAAGCTTGCTGGAGCGAGTAGACTTCGAAGACAGACTAGTGTTTGCTTTGTCATCTCTTTGGTTACTGATAAGTGATCCTGATCTTGACCTTGCGGACCTTGCGTTAAGAGCACTAAAGCTTTCCCCTCTGTCACGCGATGGTTGTCGACCTTTTTCAAGTTCTATATCTCTCGCTTCATTGCTCATAGGGAGAGCTGGGCTTTTATCTTGCTTAGGGTCACCTGGCAGCTTTACAGCAGATTGTGGATTGATTGGCATCATGTTGCGTTGGAGAGCTGCTGCCAGAGCTCTCCTATTAGCCGGCATGGACAATTTCAAAGGATTATTGACAGCAGGAATGTTGCGGTTGCGTTCCATTTCTCTAACATGTGCCCATGAGTCTTGTTCCTTGAAATTAATATAATCGACCCCCTTATCTCTCACATCTTGCAAAAGATATTGAGGAGTTGCAGGATAGATGTTGCCACCATTAATTTCTCCAGTTGTGTCGAAAGATTTCGAATCTGATGAAGTGCTTGAGATAGTCGCAGTCCCAGGAGATTTGACAGACTGTTGTAAATAGATCTTGCAGAATAGACTCTGTTTAAGTGCTTGGACAAGGACTTCGTCGGACATTGACTCACCTGGAATGCAATCGAAGTCAGTCAAGTGATATGTTATGTTCCCGATATCGAGAACTTCAGCAGCTTTAGCCAACTTATGGCGCAATGAATTCACGTCCTCCAAATTATCTATAAAAATTTTGAGAGGCTTGAATGTCATGTTATCCGTAGTGACCAAAATAAGTTTCGATTCATCAACGAGATCAGCTTTTGGCGTTGGAAAATACCTGGCATCAATTTGGTCGTGTTGCTTTTTCGATTCATTTGTCAGAAGGACATCCTCAATTGGAGACAGAATAGTCTCTTCAGAAAGAGGTGGGTTCGTGTCATCTGAAGAGTTAGAGGAAATTGTACCCTCTTGCAGCCTAGCTAAGCTTGCAGCTGACCCACGACTAACGAAGGTTGGTTGTTTTGCTTGCAGCTCAGTTCCCTTCTTTCCATGGCTAAGTCCATATGAGCTTTTCCGGTTGTTTGGGTTCTTTTGACTCGATGTACTAGGCTGCACTTGCTTGACGATTCCGGCAGCCTTGTCTCCACCGTACTTCCATAGACTGCTAAAAATACCACTTCTCCTGGATCCTGCACTGTTCATAGGAGGACGAACTTCATCACCACCAGTCTTTGGATTCAGCAGGAAATTACCTTGTGAGGGGAGGCTTGTCGAACTTGAGGAAGGTTCTCTACTTGAGTCAGTTGAAGAGGCACGATGATGAAGCCTGAAAAACTTATGCGAATGGGATGTGTCTCTGTGGTGCTCTCTTCCTGGGGTATACTTTATGTTTGAAGGCTCCACATAAGAGAACGGTCTAGGTTTCGTTGGATTATATGACGGTGTTTGAGTCCACAAGGTTGAGGATGATTTTCGGTTCTCAGCTCTGGGTCCACCCTCAGCATCTGTCGGGTTCAAAGACTTTTTAGGGTATTCAAGAGCTTCTAGTTCTGATCTAAGCAAGAGAATGAACCTTTCCACGTTATTTTTTTGGTTGTCAAACTCAAGCCTTTCGCTAAACTGCTTCCAAATATTAGAGCTGACATCGTAGTTGCATAATTCCAAAAATCGGTTTCCCGAGATTTCGTTTCTCTTGAACGTGCCTTTCCAGGACTCGTTGAAACCATGATATTCGAGCCACGAAAGAACGTTTGTCATCAGCCATCGATTTGAAGGTTTCAAAGATGACTGTGGAGACTGGGTACTCATTGCATAGCGCAAAAACCTCTGCTCGTTGTTACTCTTCGTGATTGTAGATGACGTGGATGTGTTTGAGAGGGTAGATGAGGCTGAATTGTTCCGAAGATGGTCCTTAGGACCAGCTGGGGTATTCAGAAACAGGTCTTGCAGCAGACGAAGTTCCCTATCGCGGATTTGTGGTACTGACAGCAGGGAATGTCTAAACTGGTCTTCGGGTTTGTGCACTGTCACCGCACTGGAGTTCATGTCGGTGTTTTCGATGATCAGCCCCAAGGCACTGTACGTTCCAGGTATTGACTTTGGAGGCAGAGAGGACTGGATTGTGTTTAAGTCCGAATCTGATGTATTTCTGCGATCGGGCAGAGTTTGGAAGCTGACAAGATCGCTGTTCGTATCGAAGTCCTCCTCAAAAGTTGATCTTGTGTTGGGAGCATTGAAGCGGCCAACGGACTCGTCAGCATCACTGAAGCTGAACAGAGGTCTAGGCAGAGCACTGTTAGAGCTATCCTGACGTGGAAAAGTGGGGTTTTGTGGAGGAGGAAGCTGCTCCAATTGCGCCGAAACTTGCGGCATTTGAGCTTGGACACGGGGATCGCTATATAGCATGTTAGGAGGATTTGTGAAATCAGGCTCGTACGCTGAATCCACAGGATAAGGACCAGAGTACTGCGAGCTGCCCATCGGCCAGAAATTGAATTCATCATTATAGGTTTCTGCACTCGCAAGAGATGGAGGTGAGTAGTTATCTCTGTTTCTTATCACCACTCCATCAGACACTATTCGAAGCCTGCGATCGTCTGGGTCTTCGGTTATATGTGGCGGGAGTGTTGTGGATGGATCATAGCTTGCTACTCTTCTATCAGAAACATTCTTTAAATGCTTCCGATCTAGTGGACGGGGCATGCGTAGCTAATGGTGTCTAAATAGATGGATTTAGCAGCGGCTGATAGTGCGCGAAATCTTGATGTGTAAACACCTGCGAGGCCAAATTTAGAAACTACTTTGACATCTGCTGCGAACAGAGGTTCCGCTTTCGGCCTCAGCCGGGATGGTCATGCTAAAGTATAA
Source organism: Osmozyma mogii (assembly GCA_030573315.1). Taxonomy (NCBI): domain Eukaryota; kingdom Fungi; phylum Ascomycota; class Pichiomycetes; order Serinales; family Metschnikowiaceae; genus Osmozyma; species Osmozyma mogii. The sequence goes on from JAJMDB010000019.1 coordinate 18,979, forward strand.
ATTAGAGTTTGATAGCTCTAGAGGTGTTTGCTAAATACTTTTGCTACTGTATAATCTAATTGTACTTATCTTTAGACATGCAAGACCAGGGACCTATAGAAAACGGCCTGCTTTGGGCTGCCTTGAAAAGTGCATCTCTGAAGTTAGGCCAGAATTTGAGGTTCTAATGAACGCACGTTGTGCTCTCAAATCGCATTAGTCTGATCTGGCGTGGGGCTTTGATGGCTGATTGAGCTTCTCACTGCGCGAACTTTTCAATTCGTTTGTTTACACCAAAACTCCACATTACATCTGAGAACCCATGAATATGATATGAGCGATGACATAAATTCAAAGATTATCAGCATTGTAAAATGCCTCCACGCAATTCAATTATTCCCACAAGATGGAGAATTGGCTAATTTCGACCACCTCCTACTGGCCGCTGTTGACGAGGTCTGTGAGATGGTCAACTTCACAAGTGAAAAGCCCAATGATTTGGAGCTCTCGAGTTCGCCGTTCGAGTCACTATCTTTAATTTATTATTCCCCTGGCTCCAAAAAGATATCCAACCGAGGCTGGCCTCGTGACAATATCTACCTGTTGATCATCAAAAACGACAATAATGCCGAAACCGCATACCAGGCTCTTCTTGAAATACTATCACAGTCAAACAATGGCCGTAAGGACCACCTACGATTGAAGGAATCCTACACTAATGTTGTGTCTATGTTTGCGGCCTTGATTCAGTCGTTGTGGCTCTTATACTCAGCTTCCCAAGATGCCTTGGTTCAATACGTCCTGCAATGCCTTCTTTACGAATTCAACTTTTTCAATTACGTTGACAAGAAACTTCCTCCCTTGGACGCCTCGCCTCAAGAAACCCAAGATCTCCTAGCTGCGCTCGATGATCTCGTTGACGACTCCGATTTGCAGCCGGACGAGCCAATTGACGATGATGTTCATGATGATGACTCTATATTCTCATATGACCAGGACCAAGATCCGATTCTGAAGCGCCGAGACGATGGTTTGCAGACGCTCGAGTTTGACTCAACTGATCCGGTTTTTCTCAAGTTGTATCATAATCTCCTTCAGCTTGCTCTTTTAAAGAAAGACGTGCTTTTCGATCTGCAGGTTCATTTATACGCAAAAGCACTTATTGACTTATTCAAAAAACAAAAAGAGGTCCATGTCTTTGAGCTCAACTCTTACTCTCTCAAAGAGGAACGTCTTCAGATTCTTTACGATTTCTTTCTAGGGACCGAGGAACAAACTGGTATCGTACCTCAACATCTTGTTGACAGAGCATCTCGCATGATAGACTCTCTGGTCTTAACCGCTGATGATTTTCATGCGTCTGTCTCGGAATTCGACCCTGTGGAAAACCAGGATGACGTAGAAAACGTCAGGCCTGACTCCGATCCTAACGCGCTGGTTGTCAGAGGCTTTCAGAAGGAGGAGTTCGATCAAATCATGACAAATTTGACAACTGTTTTCTCCATCTTGAACGAATACCACTTGCAATTTGACCCGACATTCCCCAAGATGTTTCAAAATTATATCACTCTTGTGTATGAAGAAATGCCAGATATGGCTACATCGGATGATTTTCAATTTATAGAGCTTGTCGTTCTTTTGGTGGGTCAGATTATTGATTTCGAAGCAGGAGACAATACCTCCGAAAGTAAATCTATCCACGAGATTGTCGACAAGCTCTACTCTACTCAAGCGTCATTTTCAGTCAACAACACCGAAAGCTCCATTTTGATGAGACTATCGTTGAGTGAATTCACCACTCGCTGCCAAATTCAAAAGACCTTAATAAGAAGGTGGAATACAAGAACCTTGAAAGTGAATCATTTGCAACTGTTAATCTCGAGTGCTCCAAATTTCAAAAAAACTTCACTTACAAAATTTCTTAATATTTGGTTTGATAAAAGCAAGAAAATCAAACAACTCCACACTCTTGCCACTTCTTACAGCAATCAGAAGCTTCTTGTGAAAGTACTTGATGGCTTCTGGATATTGAAGATCGTTCGTTTAGGGCAAGCAGAACACAAGATTAGTCACTCGTTGTTCACGCAAAAATGGAATTTATGGAAGTCTAAAACAAATTCATTATCCCAACTAGAGACTAAGCTGATTGATTTTCATGATCAAAACCTTACAAAAAAATACTTCGATATCTTTGGTCAAAGGCTTGCCAACATACAACACAAGAAAACACTTTCAGATCAGCTAAGAAGTAACATTGACGAAAAGCAAAGCAAACTAGCCAAAGCTCGTTATTTCCTGATATGGTTCACAAAACTCGATCAGATGGATTATAATGAGGGAAATCTCGTCCAGAAACTTGCTGAACTCAGTTATCGGGAAAGATCGTACATCTTGCAAAAACATTTCAATGTGTGGTTGCTGAGGCACGAGCTTGCAAATCTTTACAAAGAATTAAAAAGCTCACATGCACAGGCTCTCAAACAACGAACACTTGAAATGTGGAAGAAAAATAGGAACCTTGGCTCCCTTCATGAAAGATTTGTGGACGCAAAGTCAAAGCAAATAAAGGAGACAGTTTTGCGCTATTGGAAAGAAAAGCAGAAACATCTGCTGATGGCTTTAGCCTTTGAGAAAAAGCAAACGACTGAGAAGATCATGAAATTATGGGTGCTACGTGAAAGATCTAAGAAAGCACAATTTGATACCGGAACATTGGCTGCACATTTCAAGAAATGGAAGCTTAAATGGAGGTCTTCGTCGCCACTGGCACAAAGGGTTGACATACGCTCAGACATTTTCATACAGTGGAAAAAACGCACGAAAGACCTAAGCGATAGTAAAAAGACATCAATTGATTTCTGTGATATCAACCTTAGCAAAAAGTCTTTCGACGTTTGGCAAAAGAGAGTCTCTCAAAGTCATGAGCAGGCTCAACTCGGACAATTATTTGTGCAAAAGAAGTACTTTGATATCATGAAAAAAAAGTTTTCCGATATTGAGAACTTGCAACATAGAAATGCTGTGTCCGGCTCTACCTTTTCTGAAAGGTTTGGTGCCACCTTTGCTTTGAGATTGTGGAAGAAAAAGTATCTTACAGAGTTTGAGAAATTTTCAAATCAAAAAGCTCTTACCTTTCAAACCGATGTGGTTGATCGAGGAAGATGTGCGGTCTTTTTAGGAGCATGGAGAATGAAGTTGTTGTCAATTGAAAAGAAAGAGAGAGAACTAGTTCGGCGCCTGAGTGCACTTGTGCAAGGCAATCCCATTTTGGGACCATATCTCTCCTTCTGGTTTGAGAAAACGATGAAAGTCAGAGAAGCCGATGAAACAGCTAACGACTTCTTTGTTTCAATGCAACTTAAGAGGTTTTTGCTTGTGTGGTATGAAAAGTATGTCACAAAAGCTAGTTACTTGTCAGAGGTGGCCGAGGATTATCTCAACAGAGCTGAATATGGTGCTCTTATAGATTATCTCAGGAAATGGAACTTGAAGTATGTGAAAACTATTAAGAGGAACGAGCAGACCTGTGAAATGTTTTCCCAAAGATGGCATCAAACAAGGTCCAAGTCCATATTTGAGTTATGGCTTCATAAGAGCAAGCTTAAAAGAGGTGAGGCCTCAGATGGAAACGAAACTGAGTACGTCGAGGCTAATACTAGTCTTTTCTCGACAAACTCCCCACTAGCAAAAAAACGAGGAATTGGTCCTAGAGGTAATGAAAGAAGAAGCTACCTCTATACGCCTGTCAAAAATCAGGTATCCTCGCTGCCATTCACTCCGTCCTCAAGAACACAGAAATTGAGTCCCACAAGATTACAAGAGACAAATCAGAAGATGAAAATTGACCGCATGGATGCTTTGATTAATCGCTACAGGTCCGCTAGACCAGAGAGTTATAAAAGTCGCCCTGCAAACCCGCAAACATTGGCAAGCACTATGCTGACAAGATTATCTCCTCCACGAACGAAAAGTAATTACAGTTTTTTAGCAACAAAACCACCAGCTCCAGACTTTGAGCAATTGAGAGGTAATCCTGGTCTGCCCGAAGCTACATCGTCTCCTGTGCTGATGAATTTTGATAGCTCCATCGATGACAGTGCGCCAAATTCGCCGTCTCAAGCGGCGGAGCCTCCAGCTTCCATTCTTGATACAGCAAGAAAGTTACGGCAAATGCGGCCTTTGGTGGTGCCTCCTGCAAGAACTGAAGATTCTTTTGCTATGACTCCAGCGGCTAAACTAAGAGAAAGGCTCAGTAGAGCTTCCGTAGATTCAAATGTATTTAGAAATTAATTAATTATTTAAAGCCTTGTTTCTTCGCCTTCTGCAATATCAATCTGTTCGTTTAAAGCATCTTGGAAAGCATCCTCATCGACTTTCGGTGGCTGTTCCTCGGCTTTTCCAGCCAAAACTTCCTCTTCCGCTCTGACGTGCTCGTCTGAAGTGTCTGCCTTCAATAAGATAGGGATGGAGTCTGGGTGAAGACGCTCATAGATGTAGATGAAGTCATTGGTACTGATCAAAGTCTTAAGGAAATCGTAGATCAATCCAAGATATTCTTTTCCGGTAGTCACTTTCTGTGGCAACAAGTACTCTGGAAGAGAGTTCTCCTTATAAGAGTGTTCCAAAACTTTGACCACTGGATCAAAGTTGACTGCCTTGAAAGTCTTAACCAGATGAAGCTTCTTCCAGTTTTGTGAGTTGTAGGCAATGAATTCAGTTTGAGGCACCTCAGAGTCCATGTCGACATGTGTAATCAAATGAGTGATGTTATTCCACACAAGATTAAGATCTCTAGGGTTTTCTGTTTTATCATAAGACACCGAACTCAGCTTCAATTCGGTGAATCTGGTAACACCACTCATACAAGCAGGCACATCCAGATGCACAAGAGCATCCGACAGAGATTTGTGGTCCAAAAGATAGTTGTTCAAGTAGTTAACAGCGACACCGCCAGGATAGTTGTAACTTGAAGCAAAAGTCATAAACAAGGAAGCTGGGAAAGACACAAGCGTACTTCCGAGCATGACAAATAATAAAAGTCTATGTGAGAACAGAGTCTTCCATTTCTTGCCCAAATTCCTCAAAGCATTAGCAGCCAGAAGAGTCAAGATTGGGACAACATAAATGATGAATCTCCACTCCTTATGAGGCTGCTTCGAGATAACGAGAAGGTAAAGGACTGCCGATATAGTGAGAACTCTCAAAGAGTTTCTGGATGGATGACGAACAACCACTTTGTTATCGTCTGTGACCACAACAGGGGTGCCATCATCAGCGGGATCAGTAAATAATCCCAAAAGGGCCAACAAAATGACATGAGGAGGACGGAACAATGCAGGAAGATACTTAAAGAAGTATGCACCATATGACTCCACGCCCCAATTGATTGAGTTGCCGCTAATGATGTTATACTTGAAAGCCTCGAACTCTGGCCAAATCCATCTGCCCCAGAAGTAGGAGTCCACACCAACAGACCAAATTATACCAGCAACAGATCCAACTGCCAACAAGAAAATGTTGATGTGCACAGGAGATTGACCAAAGCCCAAGGAGGAGACCACGGCAATAATGGCACCCAAAACACCAACTTCAAGGCGGAAGACAACACCAACAAGACCAAGCCAGGTCAATCCAGACATGTCACCCTTAATAATCTTACTCAATGCGAAATTGACCAAAGGCAAGGCCAAAAAGTTAGGCAAAGTTCTGGTGCTGTAGTAATTGATGTGGAACTGGACAACAGTGAGGAAAATGAAGTTGAAGCCGATCCAGGATCCTTTCTGCTTTTTGCTTCTTTCAACAACTGTGGTAATGGCATTTTTCAAAGTTATGAGTCCCAAAATATTGAAGAAACCCAAAATTGCACGGGCAAGCACTTGGACCTGCAACTGGGTACCATCAGCACCTTCTGTAAATGAAGTTCCAGTTGAAAGCTTGTACACAAAATCAATTGCTTTGATAATTCCACCAATTAAGACACTGCCGATGAATGTTCTGGGGACGACACCAGGGAATTGTTGGTGATCGTAGTACTGCAACTGGTCTGGTTGGAAGACACCATAGTTGACGATGTCATGGATTGCTTGGATATTGAAAGACTCCTCCACTTTAGTAAATGGGGAGAGATAAAGATAGAATCCCACGACGGCCACCAATGCCAAGTCTATAAAGGAAAAGTATTTCATCGTGCTTTGCAAGTCCGAATTGTGCCCGAGCTTTATCTATTAAATCGATCATGTGACCATTTTGGTCGACATGCAGTTTGGGTGGGGGCAACAGCTTAGTCATTTTGGTGAGTCCTCTGGCTTAAACTTTCAAGCCGAAAACTCTTCTAATCCTTGCCTCCTCCAGAAAACAGATTAATAAATTTAATAGGGCTTATATTTGCATGTTGGTGTAGAAGCCATATTGCTGCAAGATACTACTAAAACTCTTCGCGGGCTGATGCATCTCACACATACTTGATAATGGACGATATTCCTGACCTTGTCACAGAACTAAAGGAAGATTTCACAGTCAAACCTGAACATCTAGCCTTACAAACGGACACATCCCAGTATGAGCCAAAGCCACTGAAACCAAAACGGAAAATTCCCATCACGATAGTGACGGGATATCTTGGATCTGGCAAGTCCACTCTACTAGATATGATCGGAAAGCTTTCCAACAAAAGGCTAGCGATTATTTTGAACGAGTTTGGAGATTCAGCCGACATTGAAAAGTCCGTCACCATCCAGGATTCTCTGAAACAGCAGGCTGTGCAAGAATGGCTCGACTTGGGCAATGGGTGTCTTTGCTGTACAGTGAAGGACAACGGCGTTCTTGCAATTGAAAACTTGATTGAGAATTCCAGAGATAGAATAGATTACATTCTTCTCGAGACTACCGGAGTGGCCGATCCTGCTCCGATTGCGGAAATGTTCTGGCTCGACGACGCCTTAGCCTCCAGTGTATATATCGATGGAGTCGTTACCGTGGTTGATGCAAAGAATATTATCACATGCCTTGACGACGTTGGAGGACATTGGCACAAAGCCAATCATCATGTCTTGAAAGAGAATGGTGAAGACGTTGACGAGAAGAAAGTTGAGGAGGAGCAAAAGAGACTCAACGAAGGAATGACCACAGCTCATCTCCAAATAGCCTTAGCTGACGTGGTTCTTTTGAATAAGGTTGATTTAATCAAGAACGAGGACTCTGAGATGGAAAGCATTGTAAATAGAATCAAAGCCATCAATGCCTCGTCTCCAATCCACCCTACCAGCTACGGAGACATTGATCTAGACAAGATCCTTGATCTCCACGCATTCGAGGCCAGCAGTGAAAAACTCAGCAGCCTGATCAGCATTTCAACAAAGTCTTCCTACCATGACGACAGAATAAGCACTATAGCAGTTGACTTTCCATTCTTCTCAGACCCCACTGGCTTCGAGAAGGTAGAGTCTTTTCTACAGCATGTACTCTGGGACAAACAAATAGGAGACAAGGATGTTGAGATTCATAGAGTTAAGGGAGTTCTTGTCTATAAGGATGATGTCAGGGTGGTGCAAGGTGTTAGAGAGACTTACGAAGTGATTGAAGGTGGTACTTTGCACGAAGGCGTCAAGCTGAACAAGATCGTTCTTATAGGTAAGAATCTTGAGCAGGACGAAGTTCGGAAAGAATTAGGCAAGTACGGCTTGGATGTATAGAATTTGGTGTATCCGCAGCGCGTTTTGCAGCCAAACCGTTCTCCACCCACACTCAGATCCTTGTACAACCGAAGACCAAGTATGTCTACCATAAATTAGAAATAAACATATTCTCTTTAAAGAACATCTTCGAATTTAAAATATCAAAATGGAAATATTGTCTTTGATGGCGTCTTTAGTGTGGTAGTCGCACGACTGGTAGATATTTGCACCGCATCGTTGGACCATTCCATGTTGAAGAGAGATGTCTGGCCTGCCTAAAGACAATGGGTCTCCGGATCCAGCAAAAGAACCTGCCAAGCCAGTCAAAAAGAGCTGGACGAATCCAGCCCTCAGGGCCATGGGGATCAAGAAAATATCTCTTCCATCGAGAAATTGGATGATCTTCTGGACCGTTCTTGCATCAGTTGGAGGTGGAATCTGGTACGACAGATATGAACAGAAGCAGATAAGAGCCAAATACATGAAGCAAGTGGAGCATTTTGGAGAGGAAATCTATGCAAACGACAGAATTCCTAGAAGACTTGCAATTTTCATTGCCCCTCCTCCAGACAACTTCCTCGACGAGTCCATGAAGCATTTCCGCCGCTACATCAAGCCTGTCTTGAATTCTGCTGCTATTGACTTTACTGTGTACACTGAAAACAGACAGGGTGACATCAGATCCCAAGTTGCAGAGAGCATTAGGGACTTAAGAAGAAGCCGCCTAGAGGAGCAGGTGAAGAACGAAGAGAAGAAGAGAGAGGAAGCCTACAACCGTTCATGGACAAAGTGGTTCAAAGAGGACGTTCCTGGTGTCTTCCTGAAGCTTCATCGCAAAAAGCCTTCTGATGAAGAAGGTCCACTTGTGGATGTTCATGACTTGTATGAGCCTAAGGATGTTTTAGGGTTGTACAGGGTTCTTGGCACTATCGAGCCCAAGAGAGATGATGAGATGGACTTCTATAAAGCTGGTGGTGTTATCTGCGTGGGAAGAGGTTCCTATAAAGAGTACTTGAGTGGTGTTCATGAAGGACTTCTAGGGCCACTTGAAGCCCCAGCCGAACCGGAACCAGAGGTTAAGCCTGTGGATGTTGGTGAAAACGGGGAAGAGAAGCAAGAAGAGAAGAAGGAAGAGATCAGTGATTTCGGTGATAACGAGGGAGAGAAGAAGGAGAGTTTGAAGCCTGTGCCTAAGCCATTCATAAAACCTGAGCAGTATGGCAGTGCACCATTGGCACCAGAGCTTGACTTCAGCCAGCCAATCCTCAATGACAAGCACGTGCCTGTTTTGTTTGAGCAGCCAATGTCGGTGTTCCCTCTTCACAACTTGACCGGTTTCACCAACATTCCACGGAAGATCTACCGGTATTTCACACGCCGGAACCTCGCTGAATCGGTTACTTCTAATGTATTGGATGTGGTGTACGCAGAGAGTCGACCATTCCAGTATAAGGACACGTTCCTCGGGAAGGAGGAAGAGTTGAACTGGCCGAAGAAATGGGTTGAGAGAGGAAAGAAGAAGAACAGCGAGTGGGTGCAGGAGATTGAAGTTGACGAGAGAGTCACGAACAGAATGAGAGTTTATGAGTCGAAGAAGAACTAAGGTATGAGGCGTATCTTGTACATAGCGTCGGTGCTGACTCTGGTGGTGCCACTATTGGTGGCGGTTATAGATCAGACATGCGCAGATGTGGGGTTGGAGTAAACCTAAAGAGTGTACATAAATATAATAACATTACATGGGTCAAGAAAAACACAAGTGAGACAGAGTAGAAACAGAGAAACGGAAATCGAGTTTGATTGGCCGACGATAAACGCAGGCTTTAATGGGTACTTGCAACATCACGTTTTCTATTATTCATTTGTGTGCGAGTTGAAACGGCGAAAGTAAGGTACAAGAAAAAGAAATAAAAAATAGGCGCAAACATACGAAAAAAAGAAATCGCAGGACTAAAAACCCGAGGAAGAGTAAACCAACCCTCGGAGTACCACCACGTTGCAAGCGGCCACTAAAATAAGGATCTGATTATTCTGATAAGGGGAGCTCCGAAAGAGGTAGTCCGAACGCTAGCCGAAAGTCCGGGTAGGTTGATCAGACGCCAGTAGCCGAATCAACGCTGTTGATAAGGTAACGCGGTGAATTCCGGCTGATTCCGGGACTAAAAGTGGTTGTGCACTGGAATAAGCTCCGATCCCCCACCTATCCCGATGCGCCCCGATACCGGGAATAAAAAAATTTCTCTCAAAAAGTAAGATCGTGCTCAAGTTGTGCGTTTCGCGCCAAAATCCTCAACGTCAGAGCGGGCGCGATGAGTTTGATTTGTCGCTGATAGCGCTTACCCAAGGCAAATGAAGCATCCTTCCTGCGCGCTGGGCCGTCACGAAATGCGGCGGTGGTTCTCATTGGCCAGAGATTTGACGCACGAGTCTTGTGTACAGTGACTGCATGATTTCGCTGCAAAATAATCCCACGACGTTGGATGCGGCCGAGCTTCGTATGAAGGCAGTAGTCAACGTTTACGTAGACAAATTTTTCAGGCCGTATAAAGTCCGCAGGGTTCCCGTCCTTATCGCACTCCTTCTTCATCATACCTAGCATAAACACAATGGTCTTGCCACACGAGCCAGAATTCCAACAAGCATACACCGAGCTTTTGAGTGCCCTTGAGGACTCCACTCTCTTCACCGAGAAGCCAGAGTACAAGAAGGTGATCCCAGTTGTCTCTGTCCCAGAGAGAATCATCCAGTTCAGAGTTGCCTGGGAGAACGACAAGGGTGAGATTGAGGTGAACAACGGTTACAGAGTTCAGTTCAACTCCGCCTTGGGTCCATACAAGGGTGGTTTGAGATTCCACCCAACCGTGAACTTGTCCATCTTGAAGTTCTTGGGTTACGAGCAAATCTTCAAGAACGCTTTGACCGGCTTGTCCATGGGTGGTGGTAAAGGTGGTTCTGACTTCAACCCAAAGAACAGAACCGACTCTGAGATCAGAAGATTCTGTGTCGCCTTTATGAGACAGTTGGCCAGATACATTGGTGCTGACACCGATGTTCCAGCTGGTGACATTGGTGTCACTGGACGTGAGGTTGGTTTCCTCTTTGGTGCCTACAAGCACACCCAGAACAACTTCACTGGTGTCTTGACCGGTAAGGGTTTGACCTGGGGTGGTTCTTTGATCAGACCAGAGGCCACCGGTTACGGTACCGTCTACTACGTCGAGAAGATGATTGAGAAGGCCACCAAGGGTAAGGAGACCTTCAAGGGCAAGAGAGTCGTCATCTCTGGTTCCGGTAACGTTGCTCAGTTCGCAGCCTTGAAGGTCATCGAGTTGGGTGGTACCGTCCTCACTTTGTCTGACTCCAAGGGTTCCATTGTTTCCCAGAACGGTATCACCAAGGAGCAGATTGAGGAGATTGCTGACGCCAAGGTTAAGTTCCAGACCTTGGAGCAGATTGCCTCTTCTGGTTCCTCTGCATTCTCCGGCAACAACAAGGTTGAGTACATTGCCGGTGCTCGTCCATGGGTCCACGCTGGCCAGGTTGACGTTGCCTTGCCATGTGCCACTCAAAACGAGGTTTCTGGTGAGGAGGCTAAGGCCCTTGTTGACGCTGGTTGTCAATACATTGCTGAGGGTTCCAACATGGGTTCCACCAAGGAGGCTATTGATGTTTTCGAGGCTGGCAGATCCAAGGGTGTTTGGTACGCTCCAGGTAAGGCTGCCAACTGTGGTGGTGTTGCTGTTTCCGGTTTGGAGATGGCCCAGAACTCTCAGAGAGTGTACTGGACCCAGGAGGAGGTTGACGCTAAGTTGAAGAACATCATGTACAACTGTTTCGACAACTGTTACGACACTGCCGTCAAGTACTCTGTCGAGAAGGATGCCGCTGGCTTGCCTTCCTTGTTGAAGGGTGCCAACATTGCTGGTTTCATCAAGGTTGCTGACGCCATGTTCGCTCAAGGTGATGTCTTTTAATGGTTTTTAAGCGGAGTTTCAGTTCTCTATAGATAGAAAATTAAAATTTTTTGGTTGGATATATGCTGTAGTGTGTACGAGTTAAAACGGTGCTACTCAAAACTGTTGATGCGCGGATCATTGCAAATCAACCATCAACTATGGAGATTTCCGCTAGCATACCGGAGTTCGACAGAATCCCTACATATTTCCCGGTGAATCTGGGCATCAAGGCAAGCACAGAGTTTACAAACATCTCCCTAATAAATGACATTGACGACAAAATTTTCGACATCAAGTCTCAGGCTGATTCCTATCTCACGTACTTGAGCACACACCCACATCTTCTCGAGAACCCAAAGGCTTTCGGCTACACAGATAAACTCTTGTCGTCGTATAAGAAGCTACAGCTATCCAAGTTCAAGCTCCAGTCGTTGAGACAAGCCCTCAAGAGCACCCACAAGGAGTTGATGGACAGCAGGCGTCATGAGCAGGATATCACGCTAAAAAACTTCGACGACTACAAAGATATCGACAAGCCAAACTTTGCTGACAGATTCAGCGGGGAGTTGGATGGCATACTTGCCAAGAGGGATGAGGAAGCCTTTGAGTTGTTCCTTCACGGTGACACATCCTACAACTATATCCGTAATGCATTGTTTGTGCTACAGCATCCACTTGATCCGTTGCCGGATGAACTGGTGGACGACGATGTGGCTGTTGAGGGTGGTAAAATCTCTCTCAAGGACCCATTGTCCATGAACTACTTCACAGAACCCGTTGTTTCCACCAAGTGCGGCCACGTGTTTGAGAAAAAGTACATCCTCCGGCTGATGGCGGAAACTCGGTCTGTCAACTGCCCGGTGACAGGATGTGCTGCTCTCTTAACTCCAGATAGTCTCCAGCCGGATAAATTGATGGCACTCCGAGTGAAAATATACCAGACCAAGACCCAAAGCCAAAGAAGAGATAACCAGCTGGTGGTGAGAATATAGCTTTTCTTCTTTGACGCGTGGTGAGCGTTAGTTTTTCCGCTTCGCACAGCCGAAGCCAATATCAGATAATACGCATCTTTAATTACCTATTGCGCTCTGAGGTGCGGATTGAAACATCCCTTACTTAATTTATACATCTTCTTGCAAGGGCCAAAATTTACAGGCATATTCCTTCACCATATATTCGTCAGTTCTAGATGTCTAGTCCCCACCGTGCTGACGTGCCTGTTGTCGATTTAGATGAGCAGGAAGACGTCTTTAGCGGAGATAGAGATGGTCTCGTCTCATCTGAGGACTTGAATGCACTCGACTATGAGCACAACCCCGCCAAAACAGGCATTTTTGGCAAGTTCCGTGACTATTTCAACCCCCTGAATAAACCACAAGCATTTGAGATGTCTTCCTCTTGGAGTGATTCGGACTTCTTCAACGTCAGTGACTCCGAGGACAGGCCTGAGATCGATGATCTTAGAAACTACAAAGTCAAGAGGCTAAATCAGTACGCTAAAAGAATAATATTTTCTTTTGCTGTGTTTCTTCTAGTGCTCTACGCCTTCTTTTCACTCCATAAGAAAAACGTGAAACTCCCATCCAAGCAGTCTATTCATACCAAACGGGTTCTTTCAAATTCCACCCATGATTTCTACCCTACCACAATTATGATTTCACTTGATGGTTTCCACCCACATTACATTTCTCCCAAGAATACCCCCGAAATGCATAAAATGATGTTAGATGACTTTGGTGCTCCATTCATGATTCCATCATTCCCCTCGTCTACTTTCCCAAATCACTGGACTCTCGTCACTGGTCTATATCCTTCCGAGCATGGAATTGTGGGCAACACTTTCTATGACCCGCTTCTCCAGAAGCAATTTATCAATACCAATCCAAAATTCGGTCTCGACCCAGAGTTTTGGCAAGGAGGTGAGCCTCTTTGGGCCACAGCCCACAAACAAAACGTCAATGCAGCTGTTCACATGTGGCCCGGCAGTGAAGTCCACACAGGCGATGAGAGACCCCTCGAATTCGATTCCTTTAATGGAACTGAACTACTCACATTGAAGGTGGACAGAATCTTGCAGTGGCTAGATAGGGGTGATCTCGAGAAGAGACCGGAGCTTATACTTTCCTATGTTCCTACAATCGATCAGTTTGGTCACAAGTTTGGTATCAGTGGGAAGGAATTGACCGACTCCATAAGATACGTGGATGATTTCATTGCTCTTCTTAACAGAGAACTTTCCAACCGTAACTTGAAGGATGTTGTGAACTTGGTCATAGTAAGTGACCACGGCATGGCACCCACCTCCAATGATAGACTTTTGTTTTTGGATGACATCATTGACTTGACAAAAATAGAGCATATTGATGGTTGGCCATTGTTCGGCTTGCGTCCTAAGTCAGAGCACTCTGTGGATGAGATCTACGAAGATCTCCAGAAAGGTTTTGAGTCATTGAGTGACGATTTGAAACAGTCATTCCACTACTACAAGTTGGAGGACATTCCATCAGAGTGGAATTTCGGTGGCAATAAATCTCATCATCGTTTCGATCATAGACTAGCGCCTCTTTGGGTCATCCCCAACGTTGGATATTCTGTTACAACCCACAAGAACTTCGAAGATAACGGATATCAATATAAACCGCGTGGAGTTCATGGTTATAACAACACGGAGTTGCTCATGAGAGCCCTTTTCCTCGCAAAAGGCCCTTACTTTGAAAAGAAGTTGCCCAAAAACCAGAAGAAGATACTACCATTCGCAAACACAAACATATACAACATGGTTTGTGACTCTTTGGATCTCATACCAGCTCCAAATAACGGAACTCACCAGGGAGCCCCGGACTTTGTCCTTTCACCATCCAACGTACTTCCTCAAGAGTGGAGTGACCCACTCACTTATCCAAATGTGCCGTTCGACACTGATCATATTGTTGAGGATGCAACTTATGATTTGCTCTGGCGTAAACCTGATGACAGAGCACTGCCAACCACGGTTTATTACAGCACAAACAAGGATCCTCATAAGAGTTTGCTCTCTGAGGAAGAAACGCTACTGAGTGTTAAGCCTGAGCTGCTTCCAAAGCCTAGTGATTTCACCCTGGCTCCAACTTCGGGTGCTGATGAAGATGTGGATGAACACGAGGACGAGTTTGAAGATGATATCGAAAGTGAAAGTGAAATGGGAGGTGAGGACGAAGATAAAGAGCATCACAGAATTACATTCGGAGACCTCTTCAATGATGTCGGAGAGATGATAGGGGACGTCATTGATGATGCAAAAGGAATCTTTAACGATTTTTATGGTAACGGTAATCCCGATAGCTCGAACTAGAATACTACAAAAGACACACCACCCAACGTTGTTCATTTCTCTTTTATATATATTATGCATATGGTTAACTAGATTACCATACTTCGTAGGGATCTTTGTCTGTTTCGCTGATTTCAATCACATCATCTGGAAGCTCTTTGGCTAATTGCTGCTTCAATACGCTTAAAAATGCCCTTTCAGTATTGGAATGGTTGCAAGCAATTATAGAAGATCCACTTTCGGTGAAATAAAGAGCTTCATGATGTGATAACTCGCCTGTGTAATATAAATCAGCTTTGACTCCTCTGAAAACAGAGCCACCGGAGCCAGCACAGATTGCAATGGTTTTAACTGGATGGTCTCTCTTCAAGTTACGTCCCACGCCAACTTGAACATGAGACAAACCCAAAGACTTCTTTGCATTTTCAACAAGATCAGACAATTGAGCTGGTTCATCGAGCTCCACCAATCTTCCCATGCCACACCCTTCTTCTTGAGCATCTGGCTCAATAACACTAGTAGTATTCTTTCTGCCATTAGCTATGCCTTCGCTTAAGAAGTCATTGACACCACCCTTTGCACTGTCGACAGCCGTATGAGGTGAATACACACTGATGTTATTTTGAATCAACTTGATGAGGGATCTCTGTTGTGGGTCTTGGGTAGTGATTGACTTCAATCCACGGAAGATGAAAGGGTGGTAAGCAAGAATCATGTCTGACTTCTTTGCAATGGCTTCATCGGCCACGTTTTGCGTCAAGTCAATAGTAAGAAGAATCTTAAGGTTTTCACTTTTAGATGTGGCAGCTGGGGCTTCAACAAGCAATCCGGTGTTGTCCCATGAACTGTCTGCCAATCTCACAGGGTAGAGCTTTTGAACTTTATGTTAGTGTTCCGTCATTCAGATTCTGATCATCAAGTAACATACTCGCATTCTTTGCCCTGGTAATTACGGCTTTATATGATGATGAAGCCAGCATTTGTAGGATTTAGATGTAAAAAGAAGATCTGTAGCCTGAGATGAACACCTTCAGAGTTACAACGATAAAAAAAAGAATGCGCAAGCCCGGAATCGAACCGGGGGCCCATCGATGGCAACGATGGATTTTACCACTAAACCACTTGCGCGTACAAGATGCCCCCTGCCAGAATTGAACTAGCGACCTTTGCATTACAAGTGCAACGCTCTACCACTAAGCTAAGGAGGCTCCTGTATTTTAAGGTTTTTCCGCAAGGGATAATAAATATAAATCTTTTGGCCTACTGCACAAAGTAGAAAAGAAAGTTAAATAGCAGAAACGGTTTCTCAGACTCACATGGGGCTGGGGTTCATTGGCTCATGTCTAACGTACTCAGTACAAGTTATATTTATCGGGCCACATGACAATCAACCTCCGGAAACTTCTCGGGGACAAAATATACATTTTAGAACGGACCTGAATTTTGGCATAGGCATGTGACGTGTGGCATGCTTGAGCCACAAACGACCGATAAGAGCCGCATGGAACAAAGCCTGGGGCTAAAACGACATCGCATAATCAGAGGCATGATTCCGAGGCCCTTTTTGTTGGTAAAAATCTCTCCTTTTCTAACAAAATTTTATTTGGTAATTTTCTTCGAATATATCATCTCCTAATCTGCTTAACACCTGATTTACCCCTTTTTTTATCGCTTCCCACGACTTGTGCCATATTCGTGGTGTGCATACACAGTGCGGATAAAGAATATCGCAGCAAACAGGATGCAAAACCTCTTCTCTTCCCGAAGCTCCTTTGGTCTCATAATTTCAGATTTTACCGTCGCTAAAAACACGTTTAAACAAGGGTTTTAAGACACAGTTCTCGACCTTTTGCTTTTTGCTTTATATTTATTTCCACAAATACATTTATCATCCCTGCATTCCTATTGTCTTGAAGAAGATCACATAATTAAGGAGACATTCACATATGGCAGATTACCAACTAGACGATTTAAACGAACCTTTTTTGGACCACGAGAATAGCCAAGATGAACTTTCGGAAGGCCCTGACTTTAATTATCTCGCCTCGCTTCCACATGATCAGAAATACAGTGTTCAATTTCAAGGTGAAGAGATCATAGTGGATTCCGCAGATTGGAGATCCAGCTGGTTGCTTAAGGGCCAGGTTTGCGTCAGCTTTCTCACATTTATTCTCTTTGGTTTGGCTGAACAAACTGTTGGTACGCTAATTCCTCGTCTCCAAGAAGACTACCACATTGATGACCTCAGGATCTCCCTTATATTTTTGGCTTCCACCACAGGCTATTTTATAATGGCCGCAATCAGTGAGGTTCTTCATAGAAGAGTTGGCGTAAGAGGTGTTGGAGCAGCAGGAACTTTGTCCATGACGGCAGCTTACCTTATGCTTTCAACGCAGCCACCATACTTCATTTTCGTCATGTGCTACATCCTCAGTGGTATTGGATTTGGCTGTTTGGATGCCTGTCTTAACGGTTGGGTCGGTGGTCTCGTGGATTCTAACCAGCTCCTAGGCATTATGCATGGATGCTATGGTATTGGATGCATGATCTCCCCTCCATTGATTACAAAGTTGATTGATAGACCCAATAACCCATGGCACTGGAAGCTGTACTATATTGTGCTTAGTTGTGTTGGAGCTACAAACTTGGTGCTCTACATTCTCTTGTATAGATATGAGACGGCAACCAAGTACACATTCGAGATGATTTTGAAGGAGAAGAAGAGACAATTGCACGACAAAATCATTGCAGACTCTACCGAAGACACATTCTCAGTTGACACCGAAGAAGACAGTGAATCTGATGACAATGCTGGCCTTAGTCAGGCACTAAAGTCCAAGCTTGTTTGGGTCTTTTCCATGTGTTTGTTCGTTTATGTCGGAGGAGAGGCTGCATTTGGTTCTTGGTTGGTGACATTTATGACTCGTATCAAACACCAGGGCTATAGGTACTCCTCTTACATGGCAACTTCATTCTGGACTGGGCTTACGAGCGGAAGAATCTGTCTTGGTTTCGTTACAGCACATTTATTCAAGAGTGAACTCATGGCAAATCTAGTTTACATTGTCTTGTCAACTGTTGGATATCTTACTTTCAGTCTTTTCGCTCTAACTTCTGCAAATGGGATCTTGTTTCCAATCGTTTACCTCACTGGGCTTTTCGTTGGTCCAATTTTCCCAACGACAATTGTGGCTGCAATCGAAATTCTTCCTGTCAAATATCACGCCACTGGTGTCGGGTTTATTTGTGCATTTGGTGGCGGTGGTGGTGCTGCCATCCCATTTTTGGTAGGAACTGTTGCAGAGCTGAGTACTCTGGGTCTTCGTTACTACCCATTAATAATCTTCGCACTTTTTGTCATCTTGTCAGTTGCCTGGAGTGGCATTTGTCTTCGCTATAGAGGTCACAAGAGAAGAGCTTCTTAGAGAGCTCCACCTTGGGCCTTCCACTCCTCGGGTGTATATCCTTTTTGTGTAAATGCATGAATAGAAGCAATCTCATCTTTAAGAGCACCGTTCACGAGACGATGTCTCATCAATTTGTTCTTGCCTTGGAATTTGGTTGATACTATAATGACTGCAAAGGCTTGGCCACAGCCGCCTGACATGTCCTCCACTTGAACAAATGAAGCCTCTAGTCTTTCTTGGATTATTTGTTTTAGAGAGTCTGACGTTAAAGACATTGATGAAATAGATAAAAAGATTTTTTTTTTCGCTACTTTTGTTTTTCTACTGTGGTGCTCTTATCGAGTGCGACTTTAGTGCATGCTACGATTCTCAGATGTCATCACTTCTCATTAATCGTCATTAAGACCCGTTTTCTTGCGGGTCGGTATGTACTTTTGTATTTCCTCTTTTGATGGTGTTTTGGTGGCTAGGCTGAGAGCTCTCCTCAAGCGAAATGAAATTTTTGAAAAAGCCTGGGTTTTCCTTCAGCACTTTTTGGATTCTTGCGAATATATCCTTCGTAGTGAGTGTATCAAGTTTACCCATGTTCTGGAATTGGCATTTTTCGTAGAAGTCCCATAAATCAGGAGCGATCATTGCAAGTTCTTCATGGATCTCTATCATCTGGTTCACAACCTCAATTGCAAGGAAGTAGGAGTCACCAGTCATTTTCGGTGCTCCGTCTGAAGCCTGGTCTCGCGAGAACAAAATGTTTGGTGCTATAACTGTTGCGAGATTGTGTGTATCCATTTTGGAGCCTGACTCCTCGTCTGTTGATGCAAACGATGCGACCCATCTGAAGAACCCTAGTAATACTTCTAGAAGGTTGCGGTGGCTTCTTGGTAACATACAATAGGCAAGCTGCAAAATTCTTTTGCACATAATGCTGTCCCCTTGTTTTCTAGAAGACATCCACATGTCATGAAGGTTGAACGTAAGTAAAGGATTTGGGAGCTCTCTTAACCATTTCTTCAATAAGGCTGCCAATTGAACTGCGGAGTAGTTGTTAAAATCAGGGGATTTAAGGGGGCTTTTGTTGATCAGTTCTGTCAATTCTCTCAAGTGCTTGATGTTACCGTTAAGTCGGAAAATACCCTCCACAGACATATCTTTCTTGCGCAAAGAGTTAATGACATCATCAACCACGATTGGAATTCGAAGTTGTGCAGGGCCAATACCCAAATCTGAATCAACACCGTATTTTTTGGTCAAATCCTGAAGATCTGTACCAAAAACATTCATAGATTTGCCCTTTTCGCCACCTCCAAATTTAAACTTATCCCAGAATGTTGGCAGCTTCCTTGTTTGAATCAAAGATGTTAGCTCTTCTTTGCTGAAACGAGATTGAATTGCAACGAAAGCTTCAACAGCAATGTGTCTTAAAATAAAATGCTCTGCCTTGGACAATTCGCCATAATATTTGCTTTTAAGAAGCACTGGTGTTGTTTTGTTAATCGTAAGTTCGTTACTTCCCTTAAACTGGGGCATGTCGACCTTGTTTGAGCTCTTAAGCAATGGATGAGTCTTCTCATACAATGAGTTATGATGTTTGAAGGCATTTGGTCTCTGATCCCTGGCTTGCTCAGCAGCCACAATTCTTGGGATATCATCTAATGTCAAGGACTTCTCATTCTTCAACATGTCTGAGGTGCGGCCCAAGCAACCGGAGGTTACCGCATGTGAAGGCTCATCCTTAATCTTGAGAGACTTGGTTCTGGAGGTGAAGTTGAATTGATCAGAGTCATTTTGCAGAGGCACAAACGAAATAGATGAAGAAGTACTTGGCTTCCTGCTTGTCTCTGGGTAGTGGGAACTATCCATCGAATCCTCCTTAGCGACATCTGCTTCGGGGGCTTCGAGAATAACCGATTTTCTGGCACTCTTACGCACAGAACCTGAGAGCTTTTGACTTTCACGCTTAGTCCTAATCGAGGTCACGTCACTTAATGTCCGTGAGTAAACTGTTTCTGTGTCTGCTACCGCACCTCCTTCTTCTGCTATGTTAGACATTGCACTTGACTTTCTGGTAGTATCTCCGCGTTTTAATGGCTCCTCGTCTTTTTTCATGGCCAATTTGGATCTGTGGACTGCAATCTTGAGAAGATAGACTAGTTGCGACAAGTCACTCACATAAGTAAAGCCAAACTGGTAGCTCATACCCGATTTAAGATTAGCTTTCGAACAATCTAAACAAATGATCGAATCATCTGCCCCACATAAGAAGCTTTCAATCTTATAATCAGAGGATGGCTTGCGGCGACAAACAGAGCACTCAAAGCACTGTGTATGCCAGCGAAGGTTTTTGAATCGGTAACAGGACTTCTCAATACTCTTCTTGCACTTACGACAAGCATCGGTAGCATTTGATGGCACTGCCAAGCGAGAATCCAAGAAAGCAATGTCTCCTGATCTGTCTGCTGCTTCGATTTCTTCATATCTTTGATTCGACCGAAGGAAGCCATCCAAAGCACGAGTGTCGCCTCGTAATTTGTTAAGCTTTAATGCATTGTTGAGACCAATACGGAAAAGAAGCTTCAAGTAGTGAGCACAGCCTGTTATCACTGATAGTAATTCAGCTGAGAGACTTCCGGAGTCGGATAATTGGCTGGACTTTCTCAAAATTGCTAGATAGCTCATCAACTTACCTGAAATATTTCTAGGTTCCTTTCTCAATGGTTGAAAGTTATCAAAAGCGTCGATCAGATAAACCTCATCGCCGGAGCCATTCCTATCTTTGCCAAGAGAGCTAGGCTCGTATTCTTTACACATACCTTCGACAAAGTCAAGTGCAGAAAACAAAATCTCAACAAAAAGAATAAGCTTCCGAGTAACAGCAAGGCCGCCTGACCTTTTGCCTGTGCATGCAGACAAAAGCATTTCTGATACACAAGATGCCAATGCTTCTTCAAAACCAGACAAAACCATCCAACAGCTCATCACAACATTTTCGATCTGTTGTTCGATTAGAACAAGTTTACTAGGATCGAGCTCGTTGTTAAGAAAATCGTGAACGTCAGATTTCTCAAGCTGAAATTTGTTTTGAAGCCCCACAGTGTCCGCGGTGATGTTAACATTCCAGAACTTGTAAACCATGTAACACTCTGGGTGCCATTGTTGATTCTTACCACCTTTGAAAAGCTCAACGAATTGTTTAACGATTGACGACTGGCATCCCTCGCATTTTGTTGCAAAAAGGTTGGAGTAATGGAAATGGCAATAGATATTGTTCTCGTGCTCATAGTAACTCTCATCTGAATCGAACACCTTACCACATTCTGAACATTTGAAGTGCTCAACATGGTACTTATTTCCTAAAGCCGTGATATAAGGTCCGCGCAAAGCGTTGTTGCAGTCGAAACAGATAAGATCAAGCTTCTTAAAATAGTCGTACTCGCATAGTGGCACTTGAATCTTCTCTCCATCTGGCCCATCAATTGTGTCTGGGAAAAACTTGGCAGAGCACTGCTTTCCACACTCATGACAAGCAAAGCACTCAATGTGGTAAGCAGCATTCAAAGCTCTGACGAATTGACCGCTGATTGGTAAATTACAAACATGGCACACCTTCTTTTTTCTTTGCTGTGGAGGAGCCTTGGGGTCCACGAAAGGAGCCTGTTGTGTATGCAGCTGTGCCAGCTGTTTTCGGCTGAGCATGGGAGGTGTGACGATTTTGTTTGCTGGGATCATCTTACTAGGAGATTCCTGCGCCGCCTTTGAGCTAAGTTGTTGTACAGGCAGCTGAGTAGAATCTGGTAGAGAAGCTTTAGGGGTTACGGGCTTATTTTGCTTTCCCGATGGCATCCTTGTGGTTGGCAGCCGCTCTATCTTTGATTTGTATGGTGGAACCAGAGGTCTTCTCTGCTGAGCATTTGGCATTGTGAATGAGTCTGACATGTTGGGAGGTAGGGACGAAGGAGGAAGCGAGGCTGGTGGAGCCGGATTTGCTTGACCTGGTCCGTTCGTAGGATACGTGTAAAACGGATTTCTTATCGGATGGCCTCTAGGAGCAGGTGGATACGTAGCAGAGTGGTTATCAGCCAATTGTGTGCCATGTTTCTGTGTTGTATCTGAGTGGGTGCGACTTCTCTGTGGTGATATTCTCTGAGGAGGCTGTGTCGGCGGCTGATTTTTTGGGAACAGACGCGGAGAAGAAGACTGTGGCGGTAGTGGTTTCATGTTGCTAGCATTGGGCTGGGAAGGAAATTCCTTACTTGGAAGAGGAGCGGATGAGGGTGCCAAAGGACCAGGATTCGATCTCACGGGCGCCTGAGAGTGTGCGGCTGGTGTGGTTGGATGGTAAGCCGGCTGTGGTGCTTGTGGAACTGATAAGGAAGGGGCTTGATCTTTGCGTACCGTTGTTGCTGACTTCTTTACCAGAGTCAGAGAGCTTGACCTAGATCCTGGCGCAGAACCGTAGGGAGGTTTTTGTGGGAATAAAAATTCCTTCTCTCGCTCAGGGTCAGGCAGAGGCTGTAGCATCTCGGGAATGTTTCTTGAGGAGATTGGAGATACTGCAATGGAGTGGCGCTGTGGGGCATGAGATTGGTCACTCAGCCCGGATGAGGCAGAGTCTGTTGGTTGCAGGGATGTATTCACCGGGATGGGAGGTATCAAAGAAGCCCAATCGTTGGAAGGATGTGAATTTGAATGTTTCGCCTGGAAAGCTTCGTGACTTAGGGAGCGGGCATGGAATAGATTTTTGCCGAATTGGGAGGCTCTACCATTCTGGCCTGTGCTTTGACGAAATGGTGATCCGGTTAGCCCCTTGAAAAACCTTTTCGGACTTCGATTCGTGTCGACTTGGGAGTCTGGATGTGACATTGGTGTGGGGATAAAGAGTGACTAAGTAGTTGGAACAATTTGAACAAAAAATAAAATATGTAAAAGAAAGATAGCTGGATCTAGTATAATCAATGGCGTGTGGTTGAATCACTTAGTTAATGGGAATTAATACATCGGGATGTAATAATTATGTCAACAAGCTGGAGGCGAGTCTGTGGAACCAAGGAATTATTGAAAAGGTATGCCAAAAGATGAGTTGTATTTTTGACTCTATATTTTTTTCTTTCTTTTTTTTTGTTTTTAGTGAGCGTGTGTGTTCCTTTTTTTTTTTTTTTTTTTGAACGTTGGATCTCCTATGCGAACTTAAAATCAAGCATCAACAAACAGGAATTTGAGGCTTCAATGCGCACGGTAGTGAGCACCTTACTGAAATAATAAGATCAAAACAAACAATACCGAATTCTTAGAGCTACATGATGAAGATACAGATATTATTGCACTAAAGCTATCGAGGGGGCAATTTGAGTCGTCTTGAAATTCGCCGAGTGCTATAAAGAGTATTGTGATTTCTGTCTTAGATATTTTTTTAAACTTTTTTTTTTTTTTTTTTTTTTTTTTTTTTTTACTTCCCAATTTCAGCTGATCCCTACAAGCGAACATTGTAGTCTAAAATACATTGCAGGCACCTTCCCACTTACGCCACGTGCATTTCTCCAGATGAACATACGAGCATAATACGGGGATTTGAAGACTTTTCATCAGAATTGACTTAGAAATCGTGCAAAGTCTTCCTCGGACCAACACCAAAGTAGAAAAACAAAAATTGAAACAAAAGACGCATAAACACGTAACATCTTCTCTTGTGCACACGCATACGCGCGGCAGATGACGCCAGGCAAGTTAGCGAGAAATTTTAGCAAGAGTCGATTAAGCTTCTATTGATTCGCTAAAAAGAAAGTTTGCTAGAGTCAATTGAACGCCAGAAGCATCGTAAGTCTGTCTTTCTAAGTTAGTCTGCTGGCGTAGGGATCATTGGGTTTTTAGGAGAACAGTGTCCTCTTGTCTGTTTTAGTCGTACGCTACAGATACAGGATCCATTGTTCTTTCAACAAGCTTGATTGGATGCACGGCGGCCAGAGCGGAACGTTTAGTGCCTAAAGAAGGAATTCTCACTCAATCACGTTTTTTTTGCAAAGGAAAAGGCTGGTCCCCGCAAAATTGTTCTCTGCACCCACATCCTCTCCTTTAGCCGTGTGCTTCTCGGTAAGGAAGTGCAAGTCCATCCAACGTCCTCTCCGCATTCGGCTATGAGTGGGAGTGCGAGGAGCCCTCCACGAAAAGTGGATGGAGCCTGAGGAATGCATATTCCGAAGAAGAGGGCGAACCAAAAATAAACCTACTAAAAAAAAAAAAAAAAAAAAATCCAGAGCTCCCTTTGAGGCGTCCCAGTGAGTCTACTCAACCCCTTCTTCGAATGTGCTTCTCTCATTGGATCCTCTTCTGAAAGTAGCATTGGAAATCGTAAGCCTCTGACGGTGCCAACGGCGGTCCGATCACCGACTAACCGGTTCTAGACAAGGAAGAATCGGGCTATTTTGAGGAAGCCCTAACATCTCTTCCATAAAACATCTCCGGATGGTATCGTGCTGATACTATGATCTAAGGAGTTCTTCATCTGGTGCCTCAGGGGCTCAAGTCACCTGTTAGAAAGTTCGTGGCTCATGCAGCCAAGCGCTTGACGGACGCGTCTGTGTGCACTCACGCCTTAGATCCTTGTGATGTACTTCCTTTTTTTTTTGATGTTTTCCCTTCCGGTTAAAGCTACACGTGCACCAAACATCTAGCTGATGGATTCTGGTGTATCACACGAAAGTAGAGTAGCCAGCTACTGCAAACACACTTCTCTTCTTATCTGACTCTTCCTTATCATTATTAGAGTATTGCATTATTTTCTTATCATCCCGGAAGAACTACCCGGAGTTTTGCTGCTGATATATCGCAAAGTGGCCTGGAAAGGCCGTACGAGGGCTCGGGCATTAACTTCCGCGTTTCGCAAGTCCCTAATTTTTCCGATGCTCCTACGCTTCCCACGCCGAAAAAACACGGATCAACCAGGAAAAACCACTGTAAAAATTCAGTAGACATTCCGGAAGAGTTTCATCTGTATAAATGCAATTTTCTAAATCCAAAAAGTCCCCCCAGGTGCTTAAAGCCGCCTCGCTGTTTGAACTCCGATGGCAATAAAGCCGTTTCTTTTTCTGCCGCGCTCACGCTTTTTGCACCCGTCAAGAGCATATCACCAGACCTCGGAAAATCGTACCATAGGCCGCAGCAGCGGTTGACTCGCAAAGTCATCTTCAGTTGCATATGTCTCCCGGAAAAACTCGGCTTCACTGGCCCTTGCTTCGGAACGCCCTAACACTTACATATCATATAAATTAGTTCATTGTCCCCGTACCGTTTTCACCTTGTGATACTATATCTCTATAAATAACACTAAAGATCATCTCCATCAATGTTTGCATCCCCAGTTAGATCCATATTGGCTTCCCATGCCCCAATGACTTTCTTGAGCCCACACCACTCCAAACTATTGCTTAGCGTCGCTGGCTCTTTGGCTGCCAGTTTGCTGTTGGCATCCCTCGCAGAGAAAAAAAACCAGGCTAGCCTTGTAAGACTGCTCGGTCGTTACTAATTTGCATCATTCACTCGCTTGTGGAGTTGTCCATAGCATTATGCTAGAACTCTAATTCTTTTTGCACAGATTTTTTTATATGTTTGTTTTTAGGTTACTCATTCGGGCTCCGTGCCCTCATTTATCTATTGGTTATTATAGATTAATAAACTTTAATTTGGTTTAGGTAATTATACTTCTATACTTCTTTAAGCCCGGCTCCTGGTACTCTTCGGTAGTGTCTGCGGGTGGTGCCGAAAAGTGTCATGCGACTGCTACGCCATACATCTAAAAGTATCGCCTTGCGTGGTAGAAAGTTTGGAAACACAACCTTGATGCCGTTGTTCGCAAGCCCAGAACTACTCCGTGCTTTCGTCAAAACGCACATGTAAAAGATCACTTGTCCAAATCCATGGAACCCTTCATGGACAACAATGTCAATGATGTCTGAGATTGGGATAAACTCATGGTGCAGAGTACCCGTGAAAAACTTCCATCTTCGCCGGCTACTGAGCTGAATGCCCGTGTCCTTCATCACCATCATACTGTCTTCGCTCTCCTGAAGCAAGATGAGCAAGATGGTCACTATGAAAATGGCTGTTGTTGCCAGCACAAGAAGCCATGTTTCCAAAGTGTCCTTGTCAATGTCTCCGGTGGGTACATTGGTAGTAATGAATCTGCATAGTAAAGCAATGGTCTTATCTATGCCGTTGACATCAACACCAATATCCACGCTTGGCCCCCCAAGTTTCTCGCTTGTTCTGAAGCCAAATGCAAGAAACACGGCTGTCAAGACTGTGACTAGAGGAACTCGCACATATCTGTAAAAGAAAGAAGGTTGTCCTCGAACAGTGTAAGTTGCCACGTTGCTGCTATCGACTTCGGAGATCTCAAGGATATAGTCTTTTGCTGAGGACATATGCAAAAGGGAGGTCAATCATAAAACTCTGGTTCTATTGTTCATGAGTCACGTCCAGCCAGGCTGGTTAACAGGAGAAAAAACTAGTCTTATATGCAAGACGTGTCTTGGATCATGCGCCCTTCTCAAGCTCTTCCCTCGGCTTTTTGACGTCATCAACAGTACCAACAACAATCTCGTTTCTTCTCAATTGCTCCTTTCTTTCTCTTGCAGTCATCTTGGAGCCTGTTCTCAACTCCATCTCTCTCTTTCTGTTGGCCTCCAAGTCTTCTTCAATAGCTCTCTCACGTTCCGTATTGATCTCCTCCAAGTGCAATTCGTGCTCCTTCTTGATGTTCTCCATTTCTTCATGGAATTCATCCAATGTCTTGAAGTTGACATCTGTTGACAAGGACTTGCAGTATGCGTTGAAGTCTGGCGGAAGGCGTCTCCGAAGAGCCAACTCCACCAACTCTGGGCTTCTTTTTTCCTCGAGAATAAACTTTCTCTTCACTTGACGCCGACTTCTGTATGGGAAAAGTTGCGCAATGAAAGTGAAGTCTGTTCCCCATGTACTCAAAGCATTGTAGAACTGTATTAGCTCATCTGTCGTCCAGGCATCCGTGTGAACCAGCTTCGTGTACGAATTGGAAGTAACGGGATTCTCAAAAGGGTTTTCAAGCTCGACCCTCTTGTTGTTGGAGTCGTAGTTTCTCTGGTTGCTGACAACGGTAGAGTCATTATCGACTTGAAGCACACCATCGATAAGCTTCACTTTAAGCGATGTGGAATTGGACTGCTCCTCCTGTTCTTGGAAAACGCTCTTCTTTTTCTCTTCGTCCCCATCAACACGAACCCCATGAACGTCTTGTAGTTCTTGCAAAGCCTTTTCATATGAAATGCGCTCTGCACGGGCCTTCTTTCTGGCTTCTCTCCTCAAGTCTCTTTTCTGTCTGAGCTTAATCTTGGCTGCCTCTGCCATTTCAAATTTTTCACTCACAGAACCAATCTGAAGTAATGGCTTACAAAGCTCGGCCATGGTGAATTGCTCGGCGTGCACACCAATCAGCGCAAAATATCTCTCGTCTTCTTTAGACACCCTTCTCGGTAGTTGCAGGATGCTGGTGATGCTGGTGACAAGGTTATCAGGTGCAACAGGAAGATGATCTAGGCCCTCCACAAATTCGGATTTTCTGTATTTGCAGAATTTCCCCAGGATGGGATCAATGCCCACAACGATATCCTTATCTTGCTCTGCAAGATGAACACGCTCATTGTGAGCTTCCTCCTCGGCGTTCTCGTCCTCCTCACGAAAAACTTGGTTTGTTGGAGGAACAACAAGCTGGATCGGCGTTTCCTTTGATTTCTTGATGTGTCTGTGGTGGGAAGAAGAAGACCGTCTCTTGACCGGACGGGAAGTAGGAATGTCGATAGTCACCGGAGGACCAGTTTTTTCCTCAGAGCCTTGAAGACCTACTGAACCAGCAGCGGAAAAAGAGCCGGATCTGAAACTATTGATTCCCGACAACCTTCTGCTGGCAACAGAAGACCGTCTTCTCTGCTGGGCTTGGGGAGCAGCAAAAATGTCGTTTGACGGGTCAATATCATCCTCTTGATCGTCTGGTCTTTGCTCAGGTTCGGAGTCTTCACTGTCATCTGCTATGGCTGATTCCTTTTGGGACTTATCCATAGGATCAACGGCAGAGTCCAAGTTTACCTTTATGGATTTAGCTGGGGAGTTGTCGATGGAATAGTTGAGCAAGTTGTTATTTTTGTCATTGGGTTTCTGCTCCTGAGTGATTGGGGGTGTTGGAACGGAAGGTTCAGTTTGAGAAGAGGCTGGCTCATCTTTAGAGGGTGCCGGAACCTGAGTAGCTGGAGGCGTTTCAGGAAGCTTGTTACGCCTCACATGCTTATTCTTAAGCTTCGGGGCAAACTGCGAGGACTTTTTGACGACACTACTCATCTCCTGTGGTAAAAAAGACTTGTGTAGCTTTCAAGGATCATCCTCATCTTCAGTAAACATTAGACTGTAGTATGCAGGACTGTGGAACATATGGGGTATTCGATGAGTTTACGTGAATTAGAGAAGAAGGGACGAAGAGAGATGTTTCAGACTGTAGATTTTACAAAAGAGAAATGTGTTTAAAAAGACAGTGGCTTCATACTTGAGTGAAAGACCGTATATGGAGTAGCAAGCCGGCAGAAGCTGGCCGCACACATAGCACCCAAATTCTCCCAGCTTTGGAAATTTAATTTTTAAGTGGCAGAATAGAATACTATTCGGTTCCTCTTAAGATTTCTAGAGAATTTAATTTCGGAGTCGATTTGCTTGCTGGATACTTCTCTGCGCTCTCAAGTTCATCGCGATGGCTTCTTTGCATCACCATGAACGCTAATCACAAATTCACGTGGGCCTTCCCACTGAACACATGGATCTTAAAGATCATACATTTGCCGGATTTTGCAGAGGGCTCTTTCCTTGCATCCACTAGTTCTGGCGGATTGGTTGTTTTTTCATTGAAATCTCCTCACCAGACCCCATTGTTGATCAACAACAAGTGTCACGAGTCCAGCATCAACGATGTGACTAGAGTGACAGGTTCAATCGTTGCAAGTGTGTCTACAGACGGAGTGAAGATGTGGGACTTGAACACTGGGCTTCTGCAGCCAATCAAGACATTCACCAACCCCAAGAAATCCAATTTCCTCAGTGTTGCCAGCTCTCCTGATGGCTCTTTGGTTGCTGCAGGCACAGAGTTGGTTGGAGCCGATGCAGAATTGCATGTTTGGGAGTGGGAGAAGTCTCTTCTCGTCAAGTCCTTCGTTGACAGCCACCATGATGATATCACCGACATAAAGTTCCACCCAACCTTGAGTCATTACATGATGTCTGGGTCCACCGACGGCTACGTGAACATCTACGACATGAGAGAAGCAGAGGAAGACGATGCTATTCATCAGACCATCAATTTCGCCTCTGTCCACCTGTGCCACTTTGTCCTGGAGAGGCGCATCATTGTCCTCTCCCATATGGAGACAATGGCCTTTTACGAGCTCAATAGCACGGATTACGAAAACAGCGAGGAGCCTTTACCAAAAGAATTAGGAGACGTCAGATCCCTCTGGCCAGATTGTGAGTATGTGATCGACGTGCACCCAGTGGGTTATGCTGCATTTGGGTGCAATCTGAAGGGATCGCTTACAGTAATGGGGTTCAATGCGCAACTGGAAGAGTTTGACAAAAACCAGTTGATTCAATTCCCAGGAGCTCATGGGGAGGAAGTTGTCAGAGACTTGCTACTTATTCCTTTGACTACGTCAGCCATTTCGTGTGGTGAGGACGGAAACATAAAGTTGTGGGAGCTACCGATCCAGGTTGACTTGAGTAAGGGCACCTCGGAGAAAAAAGAAAAGAAGGAGAAGAAGCATAAAGACAAAAAGGACAAGGATAAAAAGGATAAAGACAAGAAAGAGAAGAAAGATAAGCACGAAAAGGACAAAAAATCCAAGCACAAGCACAAGAAACACGCTAAAGACGCACGTTTTAAACCCTACTAAGCAGGCGGTGTCTTAATTTTTTTTTTTTTTTTTCTTTTTTTTCTTTCTTTTTTTCCGGCGGCATTCCGCAAAGCCTTTGCAACGGCTCGCGTGCGCCGCCCGCAAACTTCCCCTTGCATGCCATGAGCACATCAAATGGAGTTCACCACGGTGTATAATTTCATTGAAACTGAAGAAACCAGTATATTTACTCCTCCTTTGTCCCTGAATCTGTTCAAACTCAAAAATAGGCTTGTGCAACTCAGCCTGCATCACTATCCTGTCGCAGTGAGGCTCAGCGGTGAAGATATATCTCCAGAGTTAGAAAAATGCACATCAATGTAGGAAAAAACCGAGTGCCAGCCACAAAAATACATGAGGCCAAGGCCCAAATTCTAAATAAGATACTCCCCTCATTTTGAAACGTAATAATGGACACCCTTCTGAGATTTGCCCACCAAGACAAACGCTTGTTTTTTTTCCTCTGCACCGCTCGCATAGTCTTGCATGTGGCGCCAGTTCTAAATAGATAGCCGACATGACCGTCCCGAGGCGGACCACAAACAACATGCCCATACTAAGAGATTTCCTGAAGCTTGTCGAATAACTACAGAAGAGAAGATCCGCGGTATCTACGTAATTCAAGTATTTTTTCTATTTCTTCCGTAAAACCAAGCTAAAGTCTTTCTTAGCGTATTTCTCTAATGTGCGAAAATTTATGCTTCGGGAGCCTGTGGACAGAACTACAGGAGCGACTACAGCTAGCTAGGAAATGTAAATTTTGACAAGAGTAGACATCCCAGGCCTCTTTTCCCCAAGAAGCTTATCGATACCATCAAAAAGGTCAAATTCGGTGCGTAGCGGTGGGATTGTCCAGTCCACGGAAGAATAGCTTTGTTTCCTGCATCCTCAACTGACAATAATACCTGATTTTAAGACACTCTGCATCTTCGATACTCAATCCTAATTCAACTGCGTTTTTCTCGTTCTTTTCCTCGCAGCCCTAGGACTCCTCATTCTTTTTCACTCAGCATAACTTGGTCCTCCAGTATCGGTTACAATACAAAACCCGGATTGGTCCCGAATCAAACCCTAATTTCTAATTCGACCATAACCTCATAGTTTATCTGGCTAACGCGAATAATTCTAGCAAAGACAAACACACCATCATGGACCCGTCTGAGCCACCTCAAAAACAGGAGGAGTCTCCCAAACTCCAGGCTACATCTATGGATCCTATGGCTACTGATGAATCTTCCAATGACCTTATACCGGAAACCCCAGCCCAGCAAAAACCTGCCATCGACCCAGTTGAGGAGGAATCTGCTGCCATGGACGTCGACCAGTCTCAGCCTCCAGCTGAAAAAAGTGAAAAACCTGATGATACAGTCTCTGAGAACGACGAACTGGAACCTGAAAAGAAAAAATTGAAGATGGAGGCCGAAAACGGCCAGGTGAAAACTGAACCCTCTGAAACTTCACTTGTGAAAACAGAAAACGGACACGAACACACAGAAAACGGACATGAGCCTGAAAATTCCCAGCTAATCAAAACCCTGGACGACATTGAGAAGAAGGACTCTATTGTTGTGGTGCCACATAAAACCCCGCAACTCTTTTACTCGTTACTCAAAACAGGTCTTGTGTATGATGTCAGAATGAGATACCACGCCAAGATATTTACATCCTACTTTGAGTACATCGACCCCCATCCAGAAGACCCCCGCAGAATCTACCGAATATATAAGAAATTGGCAGAGGAGGGCTTGATTCAGGATACCTCTCTTTCTGGTTCTCAAGATATCGGCTCTCTTATGGTCAAGATTCCAATCAGAGAGGCTACAGCTGAGGAAATTCTTGAGGTGCACTCAGAGGACCATCTCAAGTATATCTCCCTGACAGAAGAAATGACCAGAGACCAGCTACTTGATGAAACTGAAAAGGGTGACTCTATTTATGTTAACAACGACTCTTTCCTCCTGGCCAAATTGTCATGTGGTGGTGCTATTGAAGCATGCAAAGCAGTCGTTGAGGGACGTGTGAAAAACTCTTTGGCCATTGTCCGTCCACCAGGGCACCATGCAGAGCCAGACACTCCAGGTGGCTTTTGTCTTTTCAGTAACGTTTCTGTTGCTGCAAAGAACATTCTCAAGTCTTATCCCGAGTCTGTGCGCCATATTGCAATCATTGACTGGGATATTCATCATGGTAATGGTACCCAAAAGGCTTTCTACGATGACCCACGTGTTCTTTACGTGTCTCTCCACAGATACGAAAACGGTAAATTCTACCCAGGTACAAAATTTGGAGGTCATGACAAAGTGGGCTCTGGTCCTGGTGAAGGTTACTCCGTGAACGTTCCATGGCGTAATCCCGGTGTTGGCGATGCAGACTATGTGTACGCTTTCCAAAGGGTTGTCATTCCTATCGTCAGTGAATTCGACCCTGACTTGGTTATTATTAGTGCTGGTTTTGATGCTGCTGATGGAGATCTCATCGGTCAATGTCATGTGAGTCCAGCAGGCTATGGTCATATGACGCATATGCTCAAGTCTATTGCTAAAGGTAAGCTTGCTGTGGTTTTAGAGGGTGGGTATAATCTTGATTCCATTAGCCGAAGTGCACTCGGTGTCGCAAAAGTGCTCATTGGGGAGCCACCTGAAGCCACAATCACAGACCAGCCACGACCTGAAAGTATCGAGGTTGTCCATGAGGTTATCAGAACCCAGAGCAAGTACTGGAAGTCTATGAAACCAGGAAACCCAGCCCATGTCTTCGAAGATGTCTACGATGTGCCAAGTACCAACCTTCACTCGTTTGCTGAACCACTTCGAGCATACCAGGCCCAGCAACTTTTCACAAAATATTCATTTGTCAATCTACCGATCATTGAAGGCAATGATCTGAAGCTGCTGGGTTTCTCAATGGATCTTCCACCCCATTTGGAAGACCTCATACTTGCAAGTCCAAACATCAGCGATTGCTCCACTATTATTGTGTCCATCCACGATCCTCCTGAAGTGTGGGCCAATATCAATCCTATCAATGGATACATTGAAAGTAACAGTTCTGTTGTGCTAGAGCATCCTCTTGCCACAATGATGGATAAAATCACTGGTGAAATCTCAAAGGATGGCGGCACGGCCTCAGATATTGGCTACATTGACATCAATGTTCCTTCTTACACAGAAGCCACTGCAAGTGATCTTTCTTCGAATAATGAAGACTCCAACTCGAATAACGTTAAGCAGTCGAACTACACTCCAACACTCTTTTCTCAAGAGTTGCTCCTCTGGGTATGGGATAACTACCTTACTTATTTCTCCAACCTCAAAAAGATTGTTTTTGTTGGTTACGGAGACTCATATCAGTCAATCGTTCATTTATACGGCAAGAGACCTCCACAAGAAATCAAGGACTTAGTCCAGGGCACAGTGGTTTTCAATAGCCGATCAGCATTGAAGGCATTGGTACCGGTGATGGATGAGACCTTGGTCGATTGGTTCTTCCAGAACTCCGTCATCTTCACGAGTTTCATGAACCCTTGTTGGGCGGGCACTACAAGCACGAATAAGAACGGTGAAACTGAGGAAGTGACGAAAAAGCCGAGAAAGAAGTTTGGTCGTATTTTACGGTCGAGTATGGATGGATTGTGGGATGTCATCCACGAAAAGTTCGATGAGGGTATAGATTTCATCTTAGACTCCATTGAAGACTACTCGGAGTCTGAGTCTTAGCTTCCTTGTACATGTACTATAACGAGAAAAAGAAAATGTCATTTATGATAGATTGATGCAGATTTGTAAGTTTTAAACATGGCTGGGGAATCTCTTCGCAAATTGCCTCTCTAGGTCATCAACATCGGGTATCGAGAATTCGCTTGATATGCTTGAAAGTCTATTATGTAACTCTGGTTTCTTGAGATGAACCGGCTTTTTAGGCTTTGGTGGTGGCACTTTCCTTGGCTTGGAAGGCTTTGTAGGAGGAGCAGGTTCTCTAGCAGACTGGGGCACTTTGGAAGATCTCTTTGGAATGTTTATTTCGTTGGGCTTCTTGTTAAGCTCTGGAGGACATGGAGGAGGCGAATGCGATTTGTTCTTTTTCTTTTCTGGAGATATACTGCGCAGCTTGCTGTCGAGCCTGACCAAAGATTTCCGCTTCTCATCGGAAACTGGCTTTAAGTATATGCTTGGTGCCGGGCTGTCGTTTGAGGAGGCCAGCTCTGGGGACGCTATTGACTCGGCACTAGCGGATTTGGAAAGATTGGTATAATTTATGGCACTAATGTCATCCAGATCTGTGTACTTGCCATAGCCAGAAGCGGTTTTGGGTGGTTGCTTCTCACTGTTTTGAAGAAGAAGTGACATCCGCTTCTTGATAGAGGAGAGTTTACCCTCTTGAGAAGGAAGTCTGCGAGGCCTCTCTTCCTCTGGTGAGTTGCTCTTCTCCTTCCCGTTAGGCACATTGGGCTTGCCTGACCCGGATCCAGTTCTCTGATTACGACTGATGGACCCTGTTCTTTGCGACGAAACGGAGCCTCCTGTACTAATTCTTCTCAAGCCTTTCTTGAGAGATGCTTTGAAGGAGCCACCTGTGTTCTGCCTCAGTCCAACAACATCATCCTCCTTGGACTTCAAGAAGTCTAAAGTTCCACGATCAAGCTCACCAGAAGATCTGATATTTCCTAACTCATTTGTACTGTCATGCACTTGTTGTTGGATCAAGCTCTTTAGCGAAGCAGAAGAGTACAGAGAGCGCAGGAGATCAGGTCTGGTTTTCTCTGAGTCTAAGGCAACCTGAGTCTTCTTTGACACAATTGGAGCCTTCTGCTTCTCTGAACCCATGCTGAGAATTTTAGACTTATCTATGGAAGCGAAAACATCAGTCTTTGACTGCCTTGCGCCAATCAGAGGATGCATAGGTGGGGCATCGATATTGTTGATAGCACTTGTGGAGCTAGTGGTTGAGGATCTTGGGAATGGAGGCTTTCCGTTCGCAGAGGCACTGGAGATTGTGTCGTGAGCAAGGGTAGCGGTCTTTGATATACGCACAGAGTAGGGGGTGGTTTGTGGAAGCTCAGAGATGCCTTGCATCAAGCAGACCTCTTGCAAGAGTTGCAAGGCATTTGGTCTGCGGCGGGGGTCTTCTCGGAGACAGCATCTGATGACATTCTGAAGACGGCTTGAGTACTGCGGAGAGCCAGGGAAGCGGAGGGTGACGTTGCAGTTCAAAATCAGAGTCTCGAGATCCTTCAAACTGGTCTGGTGGGGCAGCTCGAACGGGGTGGTATAGTAACAAAGCTTGTAAAGAAAGCAGCCCAAAGCCCATATGTCCAGTTTGTCGTCAATGGGGAAGCTTCTTGTGAGGTCGATCATCTCGGGAGATCTATACTGGGGAGTTGTGTGGTGCATGATGTCAGAGTGCAAGTCGTGGAGTTCCTGGGCGTTTGTGGGCACAGGAGCGTAAGGAACGGCCGAGCCAAAGTCACATAGCTTGTAAGTGCCAGCGGCGTCAATGAGAACGTTTTCAATCTTGATATCTCTGTGGAGCAAAGGTGGAAGGAGATGGTGACACATGGCCACACCGGTAGTGATCTGGGCCATTATGGAAAGCACCTCCCTCTCGGTAAGACGGTGGGTCAATCTTGTATTAAGGAAGTCAATTAAGCCATTGTTGGAGCAGTATTCCATGAGCAAGAGAACCTCATACTGTTGCAGGTCGTTTGGGTGGGCAAGGGGGAGACGGGAGGCATGGGAGTCGATGTAGGACACAATGTGTTTATTCCCTCTCAAGCGTTTCATAGCGTCGACTTCCTGGCGCAACAACGACAACTGGATCTTGTTTGGCACAATGACCCGCTTCAAACACGCTGTGGAGTTCCCATGGAAAGCCGGCTCGGTCTCGCAAGTATACACCGTGGCGAATCCACCGGCAGAGATATACTTTGTGATCGAGATGCGGTGAGAGCCGACCACGAGCTTTGTGCCCGGAGAATAAGCATCCGAGGGCGGCAGGGGCATTTCAATTGAAGGCGACAATTGTTGATTGTGGGACCAAAAGCAAGAAAGAGACAAGTAGTCGCGGCACTGCATTGAAGCGTGGGCCAAGTCCACGAGCTCGGAAGGGAAGAATAAGAAAGAGATGTGATTATAAATACATTTTGCAAAGAATTGCAAATACATAATTGCAAAGATACAGTTGCTGAGGTAAAATTGAAAAGGATTGAAGATGTGTTTCGAATGCACTTTGGTGGACCGCAGAAGTGAGACATCTGGGGCAGGAGCCGAGTGTTTGATCTTGCGTTGTTTTTGCTAGGCAGACCCCAAATGATAACTTCGTCCTGACGTAATCGGATCTCCGGGTCAGATCAGCAAAAATCCTCCCCACTGCTTCTACTGGTGGCTCCTAACACCGCACTCTGCCACGAAAAGTGTTGTAGCGGCTTGGCGCGGCTTCATTGGTTTGGACGGCTAAGCCGGCCTCAGCTAATAACCGGTTTATGCGCGATGGCACCCTTTCTCCCGTGTTCCGGCTTTGGTCGTGATGAGAGCTGGAAGTAGAAATAAAAGTAAACTATAGTATGAAAAAATAATTATAACTGAAAGCAACTGGGTATATCCGGCCCCTCACCCTTCCTCCATTGTTGACCTACAGCTGGGCATCGCGCATTTGTGCATCCATCACCATGAAGTTATACTTTGAAGCAGAAAAGTTCCTAGGCAATGAAAAAGGGAGCTTGAAGAAACAGATCTTCAATGCTAAGCTCTCCAACTCTCCCAAGCACGTCTATGCTCTAGTCATATCCACACTCAAGTACAGTGACCACATCAATGCCATCATCAAGAAGTCCAAGCTCAAGGATGTGCCTCAGATCAAGAAGCTCAGGGTGTCCGACAAATTGCTCATGCTTCTAGTGCATGACTTCTTGTTCTCCTCCAAAGGCCGTATCCAGCTGGGAAAGCACCCGATCAAAGATGCCTTCTTGCTGAACAAAACCAGAATGCATGCCGAGCTCATCAAGTTGAAGCTCAAGCACCATGCCAAGTCCGTGGCAGAGTTGCCTCTACGAGAAGGCTTTGAGGACGACGAGACCCCTGTGCGTTGGTTCAGAATCAACACAATCAAGATCTCGCCTGAGGACTTCTTCAAAAAGCATTCCTTCTTTTCCAAGCTACTCCCAGTGTCTTCGCTCCTGGATATCAATGCCCCAGGTGTTCTCTACAAGGATGCCTTCATTTCCAACCTCTATGGCCTCCATCCAAAGGAAAAACTTACAACAACTCAGGCATACATGCACGGTGAGGTCATCATTCAGGATCGTGCTTCGTGCTTTCCTGCTGAAATCCTCAACAACGACCCAAATGACTCTCACCAGTTTGTCATCGATGCCACTGCTGCCCCGGGCAACAAGACAACTCATGCTGCCTCCTTCTTGGCCAGTAAAGAAGGCGTGGTTTTTGCTTTTGAAAGAGACCAGCAGCGTATGAAGACCTTGAAGATGATGTGCGAGAGAGCAACAGGAAAGGCCCAGAAGCACATTATTCACCCTACACATGCGGACTTCACCACCATCGATCCTGCTGACTTTGATCTTGTCACGGGCTTGATTGTGGACCCATCTTGTAGTGGATCTGGTATCTTTGGAAGAACTATCGAGGACCTGCAAAGTCAGGAGCAAGACAAGGAAGAGATTGACGAGGCCAGACTCACAAAGCTAGCCGGTTTCCAGTTCAAAATCATGAAGCATGCTCTCTCTTTTGCCAAAGCCAGAAAAGTTGTTTACTCTACGTGCTCAATTCACCCCCACGAAAACGAAAGAGTGGTGGTTGACTTGCTTTCAGACCCAGACGTGAAAAGCCAGGGCTGGCAGTTGGCTCCTCGTGAAGTTGTTATTCCAGCCTGGCCCAGAAGAGGATGGGCTGAAGAATTCACCTCGCTTGGTGACGCTGCCAAGTGTGAAGAGCTTGCTGGCGGTTGCATTAGAGCTGAGTCAAAAACAGACGGCGGCATTGGTTTCTTTGCTGCCTGTTTTGTGAAAAAGCAGTGATTTCTTGTTTATTGTCTATTCTACTTAGAAACGACGAACAATGTCGTCAACAACCTGCTGGGTAGTAGAGGAACCGCCCAAGTCTGGGGTCTTGATCTTGTCCTCAGTCAAGTTGGCGTCCACAGCCTCATAGATCTTGGCTGCGGCCTCCTGGTAGCCCATGAACTCCAACATCAAAGCAGTGGATCTGATGGTAGCAATAGGGTTGGAGATACCCTTGCCCTCGATGTCTGGGGCAGAACCGTGACATGGCTCACCAATGACAAACTCGTCACCGACGTTGGCGGATGGAACAACACCCAAAGAACCAACAAGAGCAGCAGCACCGTCACTCAAGATGTCACCGTACAAGTTAGGAGCAACAACAACATCAAAGATCTCAGGCTCTCTGAACATTCTGTAGACCATGGAGTCAACGATTTGCTCCTTGTACTCAACGGAACCGAACTTGTCCTTGTTGTCCTCCCAGACCTTCTTGGAGATCTCACGGAACAAACCGTCAGAGGCAGACAACACATTGGACTTGTGGGTCACAGTGACAACTGGCTTCTCGTGAAGGCTCTTGAGAGAAGAAGTCTCTCTGATCTTCTGTCTAGACAAAGCAATCTCGTAAGCCATGTTGGCAATCTTTCTGGTTGCAGTCTCGGAGATTCTCTTGATGGCCTCAGCGACTCTGGTACCGTCCTCCTTCTCGTAGGTCTTCTCCTCCTTGACGTACAAGTCTTCAGTGTTCTCACGAACAATAACCATGTCAACTGGTCTGTCCTTACCCTCAATGTACTTGACAGGTCTGACGTTGGCGTACAAGCCCATCTTCTTTCTCAAAGCGACAATTGGGGAGGAGTATCCGGCAACCTTGACACTTGGAGAAGAAACAGCACCAAAGAGAGCACCGTCACATTCCTTCTTCAAGGTCTCAACGGTCTGGTCTGGCAAGGCAGTACCGGTCTTTTGGAACAATTCGTAACCGGCGTCCAAGTCAACAAACTCAAACTGCAAGTCGTATTTAGCTGGCAATTTCTCCAAAACAGTTCTACCTGCTGGGATAACCTCACGGCCGATACCATCACCAGCAATCAACCCGAACTTCAAGGTCTTCAATGCTGGGGAGGAAGTGACAAAACTTCTTTTGAACGATCTAGACAACATTGCGCAATTGGCTACCACGAAACTACAGTCCGACTTGGAAAAATCAAAATGCAAAATCCGGACTCGTGGGTCTGCATACAGGTGATATCACCGGCCCGATTCTGGGGAACTTTTCCAAATGACTCACTGTGCAAGGGCATTTTCGCGACTCACGCGGCTGATAAGTATACTTCCTATATTATTACCTATAACCTAACCTAAAATACAAACTCCATTTTGAGTAACTTTTTTTTTCTTTTGCCTCAAATACAGAAGCAGATCAATCAGCCAGATCCAACTTCAGTATTCCTGTAGCCACAGCAGTGTCATACTGTTCCACACCTTCGTGGACAATGTGTCCTTGTAGCTCCTCTTCAAAGAAGTCAACTTCCTGGTATTCCTCGTACCAGCCCTTCTCAAAAGCTTTCACTTCGGGTGTGCCAGCAATGGGGAAGAAGAAACAAAGAACGGCATAAACGATACCAGCAGAGAAAAAGCCCATGAAAAAGTTCAATCTGTACACTTCTGTGGCACCAATTGGAACTCGGTCTTCTCCTGTTGTAGCACCAACAAATCCCACGATATTAGGCAAAATACCGCAAATGTATGCCACCAAAGCTCTCCAGTTGATACCAAGTTTGTTGTACATGTAGATAGAACGTTGAGATCTATCCTCTGGAGCAAAGATAGAGTACATGTGGGTCAACTTCAAGTATCCTCTTCTGACATAGTAGTAATCGGAGCAGATCACACCAACAATTGAGGAAAGAAAAACAGAGTAAGCTGACAAATAAGTTGTGAAATTGCTTGAGCTGGATGTCAAGTACCAAGGCTGCACCACGAGAGCCAAAGCTGCACACAAATAAGATCCTCTTCTAATGTTCACGAATCTTGGCAAAAGGGAAGTCACATCAGTACCAAACGAGAGCGAATTGGCTGAAATATTTGTTCCTAACTGAGCAATTGCAAAAGCAAAACTGATTAAAAAGACACCAGCACGGTTTCCAGCAGTGTAGTTGTCGAGGAATTTTCCCAAAACATCCAAAGGGTTCCATGTTGGCTCTCCGTAGAGGGCTTCGGAAGCGGAACTCACAAGAATACCAATTAAAGATGTGATAGAAAAACAGAGGGGAATGGAGACAGTTTGAACAACATATTTCATACCGAAAGAAGGCTTGTTTGCAAAACGAGAAAAGTCTGGAGCGTTTGTAATTAAGGTTGCAAAATTGGCCAATGCGTTCATTGTAGACTCAACAAAAGCCCAAGCCAAATCACTTCCTTCCAAACTTGATTTTCTTCTTATAGCTGGACCAGCACCATCAGCTTTGACTAAAGCCCAAATTAAAAATGCAAATCCAGCCGTTGGTGCAATGTATGCCTTGACTGTGAACAAGTGCCTTATCTTGTGAGGAGGGAACCACAAGAATGGGAGCGAAAAGAGCCAAAATAAGAAAAATGACAAAAACAGAAAGGTAGTCAAATTGTCAGTGTGGATGTCGTTGTGCATAGTCTTGTCCAAATGCTGGCCAAAAATACTTCTAAGCATAAGGCTGACACATGGAGCTGCAACCATACACTGAACAGAGTACCACACACATGACATTACCACTCTGTTTATGACTGGCCATATTGCAAAAAAAATTCCGAATGATGCTCTTGACCCTACAGGGAAAGAAACGTGGTTCATGATACCGATTCTAGCAGAGGTAGACACAAAAACACCACACAAGAAATAACCGACCCACACCGAGAGCCAAGTCTGCCACCAAGTCATTCCTTTCTCGACACCGGTGGCAGCGATCATCCATGTGTTGATGTTGAAAGAGTCTGCAATCCAGAAGAATAAATAATTGTACCATGCCCACTGCCTTCTTGCTGTCTCAACGGGTCGCAAATCATAATTGAAAAGGAATCTTTGCATGGGTGTGAGGTCATCTGGGCCATCTACCTGGACAATTTCTTTAATCTT
The DNA here is from genome assembly GCA_030573315.1 of Osmozyma mogii. Classification (NCBI taxonomy): domain Eukaryota; kingdom Fungi; phylum Ascomycota; class Pichiomycetes; order Serinales; family Metschnikowiaceae; genus Osmozyma; species Osmozyma mogii. Next base: position 60,381 of record JAJMDB010000019.1, read on the forward strand.
ACTCCATAGCGTTCTCTTTTCGGAACGCTCATTCAGTTCATCTTGTCTATTCCACAGATCACTGATAGAGGAGGCTTCATTGACAGATTCCTGGATGCTGCCCTTTGCGTTGGCTTTGGAACTAGATAGTATCATGAGAAAAAAACGTTTACGGGGTTAAGACAGAGAGAGAGACGAAGATATTTATAAAGGCCATGCATCGAGGCTATTAAATTTCAAACATGGTTATTTTAGTTATCTATGATCTTAATGCATCGTCCTTCACATAGTGGCTAAAGATAAAGAATGCCTCACGAAAACAGACTATCTTTTTTTTTCGCGGCGACTGCAGAGCAACACAGGATAACGCTATCCACACCTACACAGACGAGGAGAAATAAGGTGCCGGAATAGTTGAGCACAAAACGGCTGATGGTGATGTCACTTGATCTTTAAACTATGTGAAGACACCCCCTGAGACGGCTTAGATGCTTCCAGCCGTTCTTCAGCAGTCACCCGTACCCCACTTTTACGCACACCGTAAACAACATAGAAAAGCTTGCTGTTTTCCTTTCGATTCGTTTTGTTCGCTGGCTGCAAGAATGTATCATTTTCTGATTCTCCGCACTCACGGCGTAAACATGTATCAAATTAATTAAAATTTTCGTTCTTCGAATAAGCTAGCCGTTGCCCTTGTGCTCACCTGTTTATTCTTTTTCTTTTTTTAACCCCTGCTCATTGTTGCCCGTTATTGCTATGCGTAAGTCTTTTTTTCTTGGGCAAGCAGACCAATGCCTTGATTTTCGGTCCCCTTGATCGCCGTTATCGCGGCGATCAACCATGTGCAGATAAGATAATAATCTATTCTTGTTCTGGCAATTTAGGTTTGAACTTCTCAATAAGGCCATCGAGCATCTCTAGATCCTGCATCATCTAAAGTTTTTTAGGAAAGAAATAGTTGATATGCACAGTTTTTTTGAACTATAAATCTCCACATAGAAGCTTCGAAAACTTCTGTAGTGTGATTACACGAAGACAAGGAGATCATGGACCAGAAAATGTCCATGATGTTTAAGAGTCTTAACCCTTCGTAGTATGTGACTCTTGACTTCTCTGATGTGTTAATTTTAAAGCACTTGTAAATTTTTTTTCAGAAGGCTTATTGTTGTATTTGCAATTCTCCTCTGCTGTTGCTGCGAATTTACAGTTTTCTATGACTCGTTAAACTTACGCTATTATTAAAAAATGGCCTCAAAAATCGAAATTACCAGAAAATAAAATAAGAAACATACTATGAATCCCCACAGACTTTTTAAACCTTTTCCTAATCTTAAAAGGCACCAAAATGTTGTTTTGGAGGATTAGGAGAAGGAACAAGCTGTCGATGATTCCTTAAGCGAGTATCGGCGATCGCATGACCTAATCGACAATGCATTCATGAGGTATTCGTAAACGATACTATTTGTGGTACAACCATAAAGTGTAAGTTTACAAAATGGAAAAAATGACCAGTCGACTTAAACACTTACTTTCAATTATTATTGCAATTGGAACTCTTTTTTTGCCACCAAGGTCTCTGGATGTGTATGTAGGTATTCAGTCACACTTTCCTAAACACCTGCACACAACCCAGTTTCCATGAAAATTTCTCGATTAGTACACCCGGACCAAATCTCAAGCACCGCTGCCTCTTTTCCAGCACCCATACAACTATGCAAAGATTCCTCGTCAACGCCTTGGCAAGACCTGCTGTCAGAGCCTCTGTCCTCAGAGCTGCCAGACCTTTGCCAGCTGCCGCCGCTACCATCCCAAGACTCTCATTTGGTGGCGTGAGACTCAACTCTACCAAGGCAAACCCTGAGAACGAGGCTGCTCCAGAGGCAAACGAAGCCTCTGAGAAGGCCGACGCTTCTGAGGCTACCGAAGCCCCACAGGAGGACCCAGCTGTCGCTGAATTGAGACAAAAGTTGGAGAAGAAAGACAAGGACTTGGCCGACATGAAGAACCTCTATGCCAAGTCTGTTGCTGACTTCCGTAACCTCCAAGAGACCACAAAGAAAGACATGCAAAAGAGCAAAGACTTTGCCTTGCAAAAGTTCGCTAAGGACTTGTTGGAGTCCCTCGATAACTTTGAGTTGGCTTTGAAGTCAGTCAAGGAGGAGACCTTGAGCACCAGCGAAGAGGTCAAGAACTTGTACGAAGGTGTCTCCATGACCAGAAGCGTCTTTGAGAAGACCTTGAACAAGCACGGTATCCAGAAGATCGACCCTATTGGTGAAATGTTCGACCCTAACCACCACGAGGCCACTTTTGAGATTCCACAGCCAGACAAGGAGCCAGGTACCGTTTTCCACGTCCAGCAGCCAGGCTACACTTTGAACGACAGAGTCTTGAGACCAGCCAAGGTCGGCTTGGTCAAGGACACTGAGAACTAATGTTGTTGTAAATAGCTCGTCCTTCGTTCTGGGACATGTACATATAATCGTAATGACGTTGGCATGACATATCAGTTGTAGGCTTTGACCAATGCCCGCATGGCGAACGCAAATGAGCGTAATTTTTCCGACAACCGAGGGCCATTGTGCGGGCTCGCAACCAGTGATATCAAATATGTGATTTGCAATTTTATAGATACCACTTTATTTCGCGGTATATCACCATCAACGATGCTCAAATCCACAGTTTGCAGCGGATTGCGGCTTTTCAGCAGTACCGCGCGAGGTCGTTTTGAGCTTCCACTGAATTATAAGCCAAATGTCAGATACACAGCGCGTCTACTGTTCTTAGACCTCACAAAAGTGTGGTGGAAGTCACTTTCCAAGGGACGTCTTGAAGAATTAGAAGCAAAACTATTGGCTCACCTGTTCCCCAAAGATAACGAGGAGAACAGTGGTGTTGAAGTGAAAAATAAGAAAACCGTCATTGACGAGGAAGGCAATTACATCAATGAGATCAGCTTCGAGGTTGTCAATGACAAGAATGCACCTACGAAGCATGTTGTGTTTATCCACGGATATGGTGCGTCGCTAGGATGTTTTGCACGAAACTTCAGCTTGATCAACAGGTTCAAAGGGCACAAGTTCAATTACAATATTCACTTCCTAGATAACCTTTCGTTTGGCCAAAGTTCGAACCCTAAGGTCCCTCTGATAAACTACTGGAAGCCAATTCCAAAAATCGAGCACATCAAGTTGCACGATACAAGACCTACAAACCCAAAAGAGCTCTACAAGAAGTACTACAAGTTGATCGATGGCTATGACTTCGACAAGAAGCTTCACGAAAAGCAGCGGAAAGAGATTTTGCCGTTGCTACAAGATATTCAGTCTTACTACCTAGATGCCATAAACAGCTGGAGAAGAGAGTCTGGTATCGACAAGATCGACCATCTCGTAGGACATTCCTTTGGGGGGTACTGGAGTGCTTCGTATGCATTGACGCATCCACAGACAGTGAATAATGTCATTCTTCTATCACCTGTTGGTGTAGAGAGACATGCGTATGCTTTGACAACGCCTGTGCCTACTGAAACGGAAGATATCCAGCCGTCACTCGATCCTCTGTCACACAGGTTTTTGAGTAGGTACCCAATTCTTTCAGCCAACACCATCTACAAGTGGTATAGCGTACAGCCATACTTGCCAAGGCTTCTCAAGTGGATGGGACCTTGGGGAGTGGCCAAGTACTATGACATGTGGTACCTGAAGTTGTTTGCAATCAACAAAGTGATCCAGCGTTTGGGCGGGCCAAAGGTCTTCACCAACAACAATGAGTTGCGTTACGGCACGAACACAGAGTGCAAGTTGCTCATTGAATACTTATACAACTCGATTAGCAATGGCACAAGATCCGATACGCACGTCAAATATTTGTTGACACCTGCCACCACGAGCAGATGGCCATTGTATGACAAGTTTGCATCCGCTGACAAGAGCACCTTAGAGAAGTTTGGCTTGCATTTTGTATACGGTCAATTTGACTTCATGAACTCGGAAGCTGGAGACAAACTCGTCAAAGAATTAAACACCACTCACGGATGGGACAAGACGCAGTACCACACTGTTGCCGAGGGTGGGCACAATCTTTACATCCAGAATCCCTTTGGTGTAAATGACTTACTCGAAAAGATTATCCTTGAATCGGAATCCCGAGAGCAAAGATAGTGGATACAGGATTCATTAAGTATGCCAAATATTCTAAGCCGACTTTAGTTGGATCGACACCAGGCTTATAGTCCGAACTAATGCATGCAAAGCGTTAGCTGCGCGGCCCTTCTCGGCACGAGGTAAGCCCAAAAAACAAGAAATCTCGGTCCAGGCCATTATCCGCGAGAGGGGAAGAGTAAAATTTGAAAGGATAGAAATTTACGCAAGGTAATGACTCGTGCAGCAGCAAGACTACCAGACCTACAATGCTCTAAAAAGTTCCCTATTAGGGTTGTCGGTGCAAATATGGCAGATGTAGCGAAAACGGAAATTGCATAGTTCTCTTTCTGGTGACATTATATATATTTTAACTTCTTTCCTTAGATCATGATCGAAAAACCCGGTACTATCTCTGATCTTCATGTTCAGCCTTTGGTGTGTACTCTTTGTGGCAGCTTTATTGCAATGCCGACCTGCGGTGGCTCAAGCTGGCAACCTAAGCGGGTACGCTCCATTTGAGGCAGCATGTCCCAGCAAAAATTTACTTCGAAGAGGCCATCTGATCTCTCAAAAAGAGACTGAATGGCTCCAAAAACGTCACAAAATAACTACGAAAGCACTTATCGAGTTCATTGAAGACAAGGATATTGGCGTGGATGTTAAGAGTCTCTTGGCAAATAGTTCTCAGCCTGTGAATATCGCAGTGAGCCTTTCAGGCGGAGGATACAGGGCCTTACTAGTTGGTGCAGGAGAAGTGGCTGCGTTAGACAGCCGCAGCCGCAGCGATTCTCCACTAAGCGGCGTTTTGCAGCTGGCCTCATACATCAGTGGACTAAGTGGAGGAGCATGGCTTTTGGGTCTGTTAACTTTACAAAATTGGCCGGCTGTGTTGGATGTCGTTTTAAATAACACTCTCGAGATCTGGGATTTTTCGGAAGACAATCAGATGATAGACACATCACACCCTGTCTCTATGGCATGGGATGTAATATCCTTGAACTTCAAGGGCCTTTTGTCTCATCTTAAGTTTTGGGATAAACCCAAAGGAAAGGGTCTCAAAGCTGATATTGATAGCAAGGAAGGTGCTGGGTTTCATACTTCGATCACAGATGTGTGGGGCAGGGCCTTGGCACATCAATTGTTTATGAAGGAAGCTAACTGGCTTAACTCGGTGAAATGGTCAGATATAAGAGAGATCAACGCTTTTGCAAATCACGAAATGCCCTTCCCATTGCTTACTGCTTTGGCACGGAAGCCTAACGACTATGACTTGGATTTTAACTCCCCTGTGATCGAGTTTAATCCATTTGAAACAGGTTCCTTCGACACATCCTTGCAGGCTTTTTTTGATACCCAATATTTGGGTACCAAAGTGGAAAATGGGAAACCAACAAGCGGTAAGTGTATTAAAGGCTTTGATAATGGTGCTTTCATCATAGGCACATCATCGTCATTGTTTAACGAATTCCTCAATACCTTGGTTTGCGAAGATTGCCATGAACTCAATTTTGCAGTTAAGTGGGCAGTAAAGAAATTATTGTTGTATTTCTCAAAACGTAAGCAAGACATAGCTCTTTTCAACCCGAATCCATTCAAGGGGACCAATGTGACGAAGGGGATTTCCAATAATGAAACACTTTTTTTGACTGATGGTGGCCTTGCTGGAGAAAACATTCCACTCTCAACTATAATGACAACCGAACGAAAACTCGATGCTGTTTTTGCCTTTGAGAACAATCCAAATATGCCTAATGGTTCTTCACTTACAAATATCTATAGGAGGCAATTTACCAAGGAAGGTAGGTCTATTATTTCGCCATACTTACCTGGCGAAAATACTTTCAATTTCCTCAACTTGACGGCTAAACCGACATTTTTTGGATGCGATGCACGGAATCAAACCAAGTTGGCAAAGAACGGTGTCATTCCTCCCATTGTGATCTACATGGCTAACCGGCCTTTTGAGTATTACTCAAACACGTCTTTGTTTAAATTGGACTATGATGACTATCAGAAAAAGAAGATGATACAAAATGGATACGATATAGCCACAAGGCTCAACAGCACACTTGATGACGAATGGGGTGAATGTGTTGGATGCGCATTGATAAGAAGAACGGAGGAAAGGCAGGGCAAAAAACAAAGCGAGAAATGCAAACAATGCTTCGAGAGATACTGCTGGGATGGTTCTCTAGTGGAGCCACTATACCCAAGACCAGTGAACTATACGCTCACCGGACTTACCAATGCAAGTATGACTCTACTAGGAAACGGCAGCGGTCCAGAACCTCTGGGGGCGGGAATCTGGAAGAAGATTTTCCCATTTTAGGATCTTCTTCCGCAAGCCATTGAAATTTGTTAATAGTAAATATATATAGGTACTAAATATAACTCTATTCTGTACAGATGCATTGTGGGATTTTGTTCGCTCGCTAATTTAGCAACAGGTCCCCACATTTCTTGATACAGGACCCGAATGCAGCATGATGCGATAAGTTCCTGATCTAGCAGATACATCTTTTTTCCCATTCGCTGCCCACAATATTTCCCTTAATTTAGTCCTCCATGCCATCTGAGACTTCAAGGCTTCTTCTGCCTAATCCAACCACTCCTCCATCGCGAAGGCCTCCACTTTTATCAGTGCCCAGCTCACAGTCGCTTTACAGCTTGAAAAATAACGACAATGTCCTAGCAAAATATCGTCAGGATGATCTTAGCAGCTTCGATTTCGATACAATCGGTGGGCATGGAACCAAAACTCCAGCCTCTGGCTCGGGATCAAAAAATTTCAGTCGCTGGGCATACATCTCGTACTACTTACCTATTCTTCGATGGCTTCCACAATATAAGGCCAGCTCTCTCATAGGGGACTTCTTGGCCGGGGCAACTATGGCAAGTTTCCAGATCCCATTGGTGATGTCATTGGCAACTTCACTTGCCAAGCTACCTCCTTTACTAGGGCTTTACTCTGTCCTGGCGGCTGCTCTCATGTATTCCATCTTTGGTGGAGTCTCAATTTTGGTGGTTGGTCCTCTGCCTTCTACAGCAGTGTTATACGGTCAAGTGATCGAGGCATTTTTGCACGCACAGAAGAAAGATCACATAGAAGGTGACGATAGAAGGATATTTTCATCCCTAGAAATAAGCTCGACGATTTCTTTTGGGATGTCTGCAACTCTTCTTGCCTGTGGACTTTTGAAATGGGGATTCCTTGATAACTTGCTCTCCAGAGCTCTTCTTAAAGGATTTGTCGGTGCAATGGGTGTGATCATGATAATAAACCAATTGGACATTCAAACAGGCCTCCATGAACTCGCAAACAAATTTCCTCATTCTACAATAGCAGGCAAACTATGGTTTGTCATAACGCATTGTGAGAAGGCTCACAGACTTACAACAACAATAACCGTCATTACCTTAACTTTTGTGCTTGTTATCCGGAAATTGAAAATGGTATGTACAGACAAGTACAAGATCAAGTCTGCTGTCTACATTCCGGAGCTTCTAGGGATGGTGATAATTGGCACTATTCTTTCGTACTTCCTTGATTGGGAGCACAAGGGAGTGGCTATAGTTGGTGAATTGACAGCATCAGCATCAACTTTACAGCAGCATGGGATTCCAACACTGCGTTTTGGACTCTTCAAAAGCGTCTTTCTGACCAGTGTCTTGTGCTCTATACTAGGATTTTTTGACTCGACCACAGCTACGAAGGCATTGGGAGCAAAATATAACTACAATGTTTCCTCCAATAGGGAACTCGTTGCTTTGGGTATGGCCAATCTTGTGATCTCCATGTTTGGTGGTCTTCCATCTTTCGGTGCTCTTGGACGCTCCAAAGTGAACATTCTTGCTGGAGCACTGACCCCAATGGCCACAATTATAATGGCTATTTTGGTTTTGGTTGCTATCAAGTTTCTTCTTGGATTTCTCTACTACTTACCGGAGTGCGTTTTAGCCTTGAGTACCACCATCATCGGCATCAGTGTTCTTGAAGAGGTGCCCCATGATGTGACATTTTTCTGGTCCATTGGAGGATACAGCGAGATATGCACATTGCTCATTGTGTTTACAACTACCATCTTGTGGAGTGTGGAAGCCGGCGTGATCCTAGGAATTGTCATAGCGGTGATAAGAATCATCAAGGCTGGATCGCAGTCTCACATCCATATCTTAGGACGTGTCCCAAATACTCATGTCTTCAGAAACGCCGATGAACTTATCGAAGAAAGCTTTCACAGTCTTACAGGCGAAAATCAGAAATCAGATAGTGAAGAGACAGTGGCGGAGTTGGTTGCACAGATCCAACAAATAGAAGGAGTTATCATAATCAAAATCCCAGAGCCGCTTGACTTTGCTAATGCAGGAGATCTCAGAAATCGTCTTAATAGAATCGAGCGTTTTGGTACGCTTCTGATGCATCCTTCGCAGCCAGCGGTCAGTGGCATAGAGAAAGGTTCAATCAAGTATGCAATATTTGACTGCAAAGGAATGACCAGCATTGACGCTGCAGCTACCCAGACACTACTCGAGATTGTGCAGAGGTACAGCGAAGTGAACAAAATTTGCGTTGCTTTCACAAGAGTCTCGACAAACAATGCAGTCCGTGACATGCTCATAAAGCTGGGTATCGTGCGAATTGTGAATAGCAGCTTTGAACGCTGCTCCACAAGTTGCATCCCAGCAGCAGCACCAGGCCGCGCACCGCTGCCATTATCAAGAGGCTATAATGTGGCCACAACATTGGGAGACGGGTTCTTCTTGAGTATTGATGATGCGGTCAGGACACTTAATGTCGAGTCAGCATAATTGGCATAATATAGATTTTTTTCTTTTGTTATTTTTTGTGCTGCAAAAAATGATCATTTGCTTACGTCATGTAGACCCGGCTGACCAGTACGTGCGTTTGTAATGTAATGTGAAGCGAGACCGCACAAAAAACTCGTACCCCACATGTTTACCGCCTACGCAAGTGAGCATCACTGCGTTGCGAAAAAAGAAAATCACAAGCAAAGAACTTAAGAAATAGCCGGTGATTGCAGCATCTTTTAGATAACGCTAGAATACTAGAAACACCCCAAGTATGCTCAGGATACCGCAACGTGCCTTGCAAAGACCGGCCGGGTCAGGTCCTAGTGCTGCCAAAAAAGCTACTCAAGGAACCAAGTTTTCGTTCTACGACTTGGTGCTCAGAACACCATCGCATCCAAGAGAGCCTTTAGAGGTGCTGCTCATGTCTCAGAAAGAGCTCAAGAAACTCAGAGGTGAAACCAAAACGACATTTGAAGGAAACTACAGTCTCGACCAACAGACACCAGAAGAAAGAATCGCCAAGGTCTTTGGTGGTAGAATAAAAGGTGAAGAGAGACAGAGTTCCAGTCGAAGAGAAATGGGCCAGCCTCGTATGATTGCAGGCGTGAATGTGCCCGACAAGCCCAAAGAACCAGACAACTGCTGTATGAGTGGTTGCATCAATTGTGTCTGGGAGTTGTTCAACGATGATCTCAAAGACTGGAATGAGAAGAGAAGTGCTGCAGCCGAGAACATGAGAAAACAGGGAGGTGTGTGGCCAGCTGACTTCTATCCTCCAATGAAGCACCTTAATCCTGAAAACATACCAGCAGAAGCAAAGAGAGAGGCTCAGTCTCGTCCAGCCAAGTCTGATGCTGAGGAAGCCTGGGGAAACGTCCCAGTTTCTATCAGAGTGTTTGCTCAGACAGAAAAGCGTCTCAAGAGCAAGAAGCACCAGAAAGAGAAGCAAAAGAAAGATCAACAGTCCAACACAGAAGCTTCCTTATGATCTATTCGAAGACTTATTTATTCAGTCCTTTTCTGCATACATTTAAACCAACCTTAAATTGTTCCTACGCATTTTGTTCAAATTTGTGTTCCTTGCATGTGTACATTACCAATATAAACTCATTTATTCGTCCAAATCAAGACCCCTTTGCTTGTAGAAGACCTTGGCTTCATCAATCTGTTGCAACAATTCTTTGTAGCTTTCGTGCTTGTCCTTGAAAGTCAAGACACCCCATCCGAGAGTGCCCAAGGCATAGGAGCCAAAGGAGACCAATGCCCAGAATGGCAAGTATGGCAAGATCTCATTGTGGATGGTTTCACCAACTGGAATGGTACCGGTGTACATAGCAAAGTACACGGCACTGACGGCAAGGAATGCCACAGCTGTCTCTGTAGCTTTTGTCATTGTGTTGTTTGTCTACGCAATAGTGCCGGACGTGTTCAATTTGACCCGCGTATTTATGTGCAGGATCATATTTGCAACTACTTACAAGCCCTCCTGGATTTCATCCTGCCTCACTAAACCAAGGAAACTCTTAAGTTTGTCGGTAGTGTTTTGGTCAACCTGCTTTGTTTGGTTGGATGCTGGGTCACCAGCTTCACCATTGTCTTCTTGATCTGGGTCTTCCTTAACGTCTATATCCTCGTCATTATCATCAGCATCATCAGCGTCGTCTTCTTCATCCTCATTATTTTCGTCTCCAATGTCGTCATCTTCATCTTCTTTGGTTTTTTCGGTGTAGTCCAACTCAATGATCTTTGCAATCTTTTCTCTTTCGATAGGCTCTTCCTTGTTAAGCCTGCGCAATTTGTATCTCACAATACGGCGTATTGTTTCAAGCACCTGTTTGCTGACCCAGCCATCCTGAGAGTCAACAGTATCTCTCAAAAGAGTGCCGTCTTTCTCAGCACGGTTTATGACATCTATGATGTCAGGGTCCAAGATGTCCCCAATTTGGAAATTGATCGCACGGGGCAATTTGTTTCCAGTAAAGAAAAGGTGCTCTGAGAGCCTGATATCCAGATCTGGGTTCTTAATTGCAATTGTGCGAGGTAAAACCTTCGTAGAGTCCTCTGAGTTGTCGTGCTTTGTGCGAAGGCCTTGTAGACGGAAATAACCACTCTGATAGAGCCAGTATTCCTTGCTTAGTTTTGGATTCAAGCCAAGCTTGACATTGCAAAATCTCCATGGTCCATTTTTGTAGCAGTAAGAAAGATATGGGAGTGCCTCTTTGACGGCTCCTTTCATGGGTTCAGGTGTCACATCGACAAGCGATTTCCTTAGCCAAATAGGTTTGATCTCAAAAAGGTTTTTCAAGAAGTGGATGCAGTCTAAAAGCTTCCGGTCAGCATACTCTTTTGAGAGATCAGCATGAAGAAGCCACTCGTACTTCTTCACGATTTCCGGTAGAGGTTCCAGAGGAACAGAATCCCCAAAGAAATCGACTGTGTTTGTGAACAATTTCTTGGTATCAGACTTCATCACCACCTTGGTATTGCCATGTTCATCCCTAATAGTAACTGTGAATGGACTCTTTTGGTAGCGGAAGTCGAAGGGGAATTTAACTCCGCTGAAATGTGGTGGTGGTATTAGATGGTGATCCTTGTTTTCGTAGATTTCTGGGTTCTTGAATTCATCCTTGACGGTGAGCTCATTTTCATAGTAATCCTTGACGTCTTCGAATTTGCTGACATTGATGATATTCTTGTTGAACTGCTGGGCGGTTGCATTGTTCTTTGTTGACATTTGGAAATCTGCAATTGAGCGGAATGTGTAGTTTTTATTGATGATAGCAACAGGCTCGACCTTGGGACTTGCTTTGCCTCGTTTCCCATTCTCTTGGATGAGTTCTCTGATACTGTACTTGTCTGGATTTTCATAATAGTCAGCTGGGAGACCCGATTTTGGAATCGAGACTTTCAATAAAATCTTCTCTCGTTTGTTCACGGTAGCCTGAATCGGATGATGAAAAGGATCATTTCGGAGACGTAACTCAAGATTCTTATCATCGACAGAGTGGCTGCTGGGCTGAATGGCCATCGGCCTATATTGAGAGTTGATGGCTCTTTGGATTCGATCCTTGCCTCCAAGAAGTTCGATTGCCCGTTCTGGATTCTTGACGTTTAGCGGGAGTTCAACTGAAGCCACATGGGAAATATCCATGGCATGCTTCTTGGCAAAATCTCTAGAAGACATGGTTGTTTTGTTATTAGACTGGTTATGTCAACAAAAAGAGAGTAGTATGAACGCGCGGCTCAAAAAATAATGCCTTCAGCCAGATTCGAACTGACGATCTCCTCATTACTAGTGAGGTGCCTTACCAACTTGGCCATAAAGGCTTCTCTGATATCACATGCGAGCCAACGAGAGTCAATCAGCTATATGGTTGACGTCTTGTCGACTGCACAATGTGACAGACGTTGACCCCGGATTTTGCAAAATTTTTCGGTTCCTAGACGCCACAGTGAGCTTGTGTGAAAAACGCTACAGTCAGAGCTCGGGCGCTGAACAGATTTTTTGTTTGTAGAACGAGTAATTTACTTTGACGATTTCGTGGTTGACGTAGAGCCCCAGCCACGTTCTCAGAAGTCGGTGTGATCACTCAATAATATTGTACTATTTCCCACGGTAATACCGGATGGGTCGGAGAGCGTCGGAGCGCACCTATATACCCGAACAAGGCTCATTTTTATTGGTCAATCAGGGGAGCCGGACGGTATGCACACTAACATGCTGCGACTAGTGTGAGGAATATTTAAAGTGCGGCAACCTCCGTGGAAAAGTGCGTAGATTGACAAATTTTAACTTAGTATATTCATTACCATGTTCAGAACATCTGTCAGATCTTTCTCCTCCACCATCCCATCTGCCTACAAGGTTGCCGTTCTCGGTGCCGGCGGTGGTATTGGTCAGCCATTGTCCCTTTTGTTGAAGTTGAACCACAAGGTCACTGACTTGGCTCTTTACGACTTGAAGGGCGGTCCAGGTGTTGCTGCTGACGTTTCTCACGTTCCAACCAACTCCACCGTCAAGGGTTACAACCCAGACCAATTGGACCAGGCTTTGACTGGTTCTGATGTCATTGTCATCCCAGCTGGTGTCCCAAGAAAGCCAGGTATGACCAGAGACGACTTGTTCAACACCAACGCCTCTATTGTCAGAGACTTGGCCAAGGCTGCTGCTGAGCACGCTCCAAACGCCAACATCCTTATCATCTCTAACCCAGTGAACTCTACTGTTCCAATTGTCGCTGAGGTGTTCAAGTCCAAGGGTGTCTACAACCCTAAGAAGTTGTTCGGTGTCACCACCTTGGATGTCTTGAGGGCCTCCAGATTCGTTTCTGAGGTTTCTGGCTCCAACCCAGTCAACGAGAAGATCACCGTTGTTGGTGGTCACTCCGGTATCACCATTGTCCCATTGTTGTCCCAGTCCAACTACAAGGACTTGGACACTGAGACCAGAGATGCTTTGATCCACAGAATCCAGTTCGGTGGTGACGAGGTTGTCAAGGCCAAGGATGGTGCTGGTTCTGCTACCTTGTCCATGGCTCAAGCTGGTGCCAGATTTGCTGGTTCCGTCTTGAACGGTTTGGCTGGTGAGCACGACATCATTGAGCCAACCTTCGTTGACTCTCCATTGTTCAAGGACGAGGGTGTTGACTTCTTCTCCTCCAAGGTTACCTTGGGTCCAGAGGGTGCCAAGATCATCCACCCATTGGGTCAATTGTCTTCCCACGAGGAGGAGTTGGTCAAGAAGGCCAAGGAGACCTTGATCACCAACATCAAGAAGGGTGTTGACTTTGTTAAGCAAAACCCATAAACGTGACGATCCATGATGGTGCAACTATATGTACGAAGTAAATGAAAATCTTGCGGTAGACTACTATGCCTGATTTGTAGCGACGGAGAAATTGCGCTGTTAGCCGATCTCAGCCTTGAAGCACGTGCGAGCGCTCACGGAGGATGCACGTGAGACAGATGACGTAATGCATCATTTAACGTTGCGCGAATCCGAAGGGGCCCTAAATAATCGAGACGCGTCTTTTTTCTGGAGCGCGTCGGGCCAGGGCACTTATCAGCCATGATGGAATTCTACTGGAAGGGAAGAATAGAAGAACGCAAAATTAGCTTGTGGCACGAAAACGGACAATCGCGTATAGTTTCGTGTTTTTATGATTTACGAAACTTTTGAAAAAGAATTGGGTCATTTAGAGCGTGATGTTGCCAGCAAAAGTGTAGAAAATAGTGCGCCTGATAATGAAGAGGGGAAAAACTGGGGACACAGAGTAACGGTGAGCATCTTGACCCATACACACAGTGCTTATGGCATTTTGAATGTCTGCAGGGCTTAGTTGACAATCAGTGGGTCGGCAGAGTTCGATGGTCTGATCAAAGTCTAAAGTAATATTTACATAATACGCTTCTCGTTGCATGGTAAACAAAGCACTGGGAGAATTGTGGTTCCAGCTTAGAGAATACGCACAATTCCACTCAACTAAATTCTTGAAGTTAAAAAAGAAGTGACTTTTTAGCAATGCTGCAAGGAACAAGGTGCGGAGGAAGCTGCTAAAAAAAGATTTGGCATACTGCCGCTGAAAGAGACAGGCGCGGAGCTACAGTCGCAGCGAGGCCGGCCGAGTGTGATTCGTATCGAGTTGCAACACTCACACTTAGTAATGATTTTCAATGTCGATTGCAAAAAAGAAACTCGGCCGGGGCAATGGACAAAGACAAAACTGGTGGACTTGCTCGTTACAGGGTCACTAATTCCACCGGTTTTCGGATTTGACAGCATTTACGATTCGAATGCAGATTATCCATGAAGCAGCGAAGACTGATTTCTAATTGCTTTCCACGCACATCGGTAGTTCACATTGCGAGCCGAAACGCCGAATTCTTTGTTCTGGCTTCTGTTGATGTACATTGCCGACTACCTTCCATTTCTTGCGTCACTCAAGCAGGGCAGTTATTCCGTTCTCCAACCAGCCTTCTTCTTCATTGTCTTCCTGGTGTGTCGGAGATAACTTGTACTTCGCAGGCCGCCGCCTCACGGTTTGTGCGTGCTCGCCGGCCTTCTCCCGTCCAAGCCTCCTCGGGGTATAAGCTGTGCAGAACAAGCCAGAACACTACAATAAGCGCAGGAAAAGAAAGCAATATCTGAATCGAGTAATTTCGAGACCGTGATCGATAAAATCAACTGCTCGTGTAATTGTAATTTGTCTTGCGATCGGTTGATCCATGCCACAGTAAAAAATCGTTTGTTACGCCCTGATCGAACGGCCTATTGTCTTACTCTTTTGCGCTGCGCCGTTGTTGTGTCCAGATTGTGGACTTTTTTTTGTAGGCGGCCTTGCGTTGCAGACCACTTACGCGCTTTTTTTTTTTTTTTATTTGTTAGCGGGTCCTCGCGCCCAATTTTGCGAACGTTCTCATTCAGGCTATGCTATGTCGCAGTCTCTAAAAATACACTTCTATTAATTCTGTTAACCACATGGTTACAAGATGATTGCAAAGTTGGACCAAGGAGCATCTTCAGCTGAGGAGAAGACCAAAACGTCAATGGGTCCCGGTTAGAGTCACTTGGTTTATATTTATGTGCTATACCTGGTCATCTTTTATGTTGTAATTGTCAGTGTCGCGTGGTGTTACCTCGCCCAGAAACGTCTTTTTTTTTTTTTTTTTTTTTTTTTTTTTTTTTTTTTTTTTTTTTTTTTTTTTTTTTTTTTTTGCTTTTCGCCATCATTCTGGGCAGGGCGTGAGTGCTCGGCTACAAGGGTTCTTGAAAATGTAGAGGTGAAGGACATTCCATTTTTTAGGCGCCCAATTCCTTGTGTTTTGCCGCAGCTTAATTTCGCCTACTCTTAAGTGCAATCGATTGTCTTCTACGTTTATTGTTCCGTTCACTTATATATACTGAACAATTCTCTCACAGGGGGTTTCTTTTACCCATACTCCGATTTGCTACAGTGTTGAAGATCCTGTCTTGTTGTTGTTTATCTTGTTGTTTACCTTGTTGTTTTGCTTTTGCTTTTCCTTTCTGAATATTTAATTTCTGCCGTGGTCAATCAATCGGCGGGTTAACCCTGGGCTTAGTTCTCGAAATCGCACTGGCCTTTTTTTTTTTTTAGAAATTCCGTATCGAGTTTCTTTTTTTTTTTTTTTTTTTTTTTTTTTTTTTTTTTTTTTTTTTTTTTTTTTTTTTGCTGCGCTCAATTTTCCCGCGACCTTTTTTCAACCCGCCCTTCCTCATACTCCGTGTACTTCCACCATTCTGTCGCTTCAAATATTCTCCCATGGGTCTACCATGGATAAATTCCTTATGAGTTCGCCTTCCCAGCAGCAGTTTCCACATACTAGTCTGTACCCGCCCCAACAGTCTTACCAATCTGACACTACATCTCATATATCCTCGGATCATGATAGAAACCACGTCTCTACGACCGTGTCGGATACACCGCAAACCCGTGAATATCCAGAGTCCCCGTCGATATATGATCAGCTCGATCTAACTGCTGATCTTAATCAAGATTTCTCGTACGATCTGACTCTAGATTTCGACATAAATGCAGATCCGTCCCAAAAATTGCATCAGCAGCCTCTGCAAACAACCTTAGTTGGACTTTCAAACCCAAGGGACCAATACACTCTTCCAGAGCGTTCCCTTTCGGCTCCTTTCTCGGTGACTCCTGCCAATAGGCTAAATTTTAGTCACTCCAGAAATATATCCTTGGATGAAGCCGCCAGCAGACCTTCACATGGCCATCTGGCTTCTCAGGTGTCCATCCTGGCTGAACCTCCCTCCGGTACTTTCACTCACCTGTACTCTTCCAACACCCTTCAATCTATGGATTCCATGCCTCAACTACTGCTGCTGGCCTCAAATCCTCTGCTATTAGGGTCACCTCACTCAAACCTTGTACTCACTACGCCAGGCAGAAAGCAAAAATCCGCCTCCGTATCCTCATACACCAACCAATACACCACGCCACTTCGTGGCGCAACCAACCCATCCCCTCTCAACTATTCAAAGGTTGGCAAAACTCCTCATCTGGCCCTAGGAAGCAAAGGTCACCGCCGAAACAGACTGAAGGCAAGCCTTGAGCCATCCTCAGCTCACTTGTTGGCCACAATAGCTAATATGAAGGGCAGCAACTCTTCTGCTCATTCACATTCGGATTCGTTCAGCAGCCAGCAAATGAATTATCAGGACCAGAACCCATTTACGGCTGACTTCATGTCTCCTCGAATCAATCAAGACCTAAGTGATTATGACTCGACTCCCTTGACTACCCCTGCTGCAAAATCAAACCATCATCCGCAATACTTCACTCCAATCTCACAGAACAATCACTTTGGTGGTTCTTTGGTCGAGTCTCTGAACCTGACGCTCGCCCTGGCTGGCCTGGCCATGCATTCGGCTGTCGGTGTCAACAATCCCGGCTATTCATTCAGTCAGACCCTGGCTGGTCTGGGTCTGACCGGCTTCCGCCGCAACGACACCCTTGATTCCATCAAAATCGAGGACCAAGAGGATGATGCTTGCAAGCAACTCAAGAAAGCAAAGTCTTTCACGTCATTTATCGATCCAAATTCGAGAAATCACCGTCCGCATTATTCGCGTAACAGCGCTGCATTATCAGCTCACGATCAAGATGCTTATTCTTCTTCGTCGACACCAGCTCTTGTGGCCGGATCTCCGAAAAAAATGGCATACTCCAGAGAACATCCTCATAGGAACTCGAACTCATTTAAGAAATCTGCATCTATCGATCTTCTTCTGCCAGACGTCATGGCCGGAGGAGATCAGTCCTCGTCGAATATGTCGGCCTTAAGATCATATCCCGCATCTATTGATTTGGTATCCATTACTCAGTCAGGACTTAACAACTCTCCGCTGCCCTCGAGCTCATCAAGTACTCTCCTTGGTAACAACCAGGAAGTCTTTGATTCCAGAAGCCAGATACACCTGCGGCGCTCGTCAGGTATATCGAGGTCCCATGGTTCCGTCTCGAGCTCGCAGAAACTTGCTACTCAGTATCCAACTTCCATGCAAATTCAGGAGACGTCCGCAACTGAGGAAATTGCCAAGTTTGCAGAAAGCATTTTACAATCTGATCTGAAGAGACCGATCTACATCCAGCAGGACGCTCAAACAAATATTGACCCCAAGAAAAAGCACCAGTGTCCTCTTTGTTTGGCACGTTTCCAAAGACCAGAGCATGTCAAGCGACATCTCAAGAGTCATTCCACCGAAAAGCCTTTTGAATGTGACGAAGCAGATTGTGGACGCCGCTTCAATAGGAAGGATAACCTCAAAGCACACTTGAAGAAAATCCATGGAAGAAACTGCTGAGAGGCTTGTGCCTTCAAAGATTCAATTAATACGCCAGACTGGGTTCTAGAGTTTTAAATGAATTTTGTAGCCAGATGGTGCTTTTCTTGAGCAGGGTCTTTCTATGTTTATTTCCGAATTATCATTTTGCATTTACATTTTTATATAAAAGCGAACATTTATGAATTTACTTTTAAAATTGTGAAAATATATAAACGCATTTAATCAAGCGATTTACGAGTATTGTCTAACAACTGTATCAACAGCCTCACAGAATCTGTCAATGTTGGAATGGTTCAAGCCAGCAACATTGATACGACCGTTGGAAGTAAGGTAGATGTGGTGCTCTTCGATCAACTTTTGAACCTGCAAGGGAGTCAAGCCAGTGAAACAGAACAAACCATTTTGTTGGATCACATGGTCCCAAGTACCAGGAGTTCCTAATTTGTTCAATTTGTCCACAATTTCTTGTCTGACTTTCTTGATTCTGCTGCAAACATCTAACACGTCTTGTTTCCAGACACCCAGCAACTCCTCGTTGCTTTGAACCAAAGTAGCAATTCTTGCACCAAAGGCAGGTGCAAATGAAATCTCTGCTCTACAGAGGTTCACCAACTGAGACTGAACATTTTGGACAGCAGAAGCGTCATTAATGACCAAGTGAAGACAGCCTGCTCTTTCGGCGTACAAGCCCAAGTTCTTGGAGTAACTTTGACACACCATGAACTCCAAACCACGCTTGTACGCCTCTCTAACAACCCAAGCATCCTCATCTAAAGATCCGCTTGCAAACCCTTGGTAAGCAATGTCAAACACAGGGAAAATCTCCTTCTCCTTGAGCAAAGGAAGGATTTGATCCCACTGCTCTTTTGTGTAGTCACTACCAGTTGGGTTGTGGCAAATAGCTTGAAGAATAAAAACAGAATTCTTGGGGGCATTTTTGAGAGCAGCAATAGTAGCATCAAAATCAATACCGTTGCTGTTTGCGTCAAAGTATTTGTATCCATGGTAGTTACCACCCTCATGCTTGACCATTGTCTGGTAGTTGCCCCATGCTGGCTCACCAACGTAGAAGTCCTTCAATCCAAGGGTTTTAATGAGGAAAGCAATAGCGAAGTGAAGAGCACCAGAGCCAGAGATGGCTTGAAGAGAGGCGATGTTGTCATGAGCGGCCCCAAAAATGGTCTTCTGAGCATTAAGCCTAAACTCAGGAATACCGGCCATGTTTGTGTAGCAATGGCCTGGATCATTCTTGTGGAGGATGTCCTTGGCCTTTTGCACACATGGGAACACAAAGTTTGGATCACCTTCCTCACTCTTGTAGACACCAATACTCACATCGATTTTGTTAGGTGTTGTGTCCTCATTAAATTTTGTCATAAGTGCCGCGATCGGGTCTGGGCTGACCGTCTCAAGCTTGGAGAAAAAAGAGTCTGAAGTCATGATTTCTACCAGGGTCTATGAATAAAAACGAATGAGACTCAGTGCGTGGGTATTTAAAAGCAAGATCTAAAATCGTATGAGTCAAGGCCTGAAAAATGAGCCCAATAACCGAGTTTATGTACAGTATTTAATCTTCAATAGCCGCGCTGATGCCTCGATGATCATATATACCGCAGGGACAATAGCCGGTGCGGCTTCTGCCGCATTCAATAACCGATCTGAGCAGAGTGTGCACCGAGGTGCTCGGCGATTATTCCATCTGAAGTTCTCGATATTTCAGTGGAATCCGGGAAGAACTTTTTGGCTGAAGCTGCAACAAAAAGCAAATTATTCTTCAAAATAGAAGCTTCCTTATTATTCTGCTGAGCATCATCGGTATTTTTTGAGTTTTCATTGAGATTGTGCAAAAGAGTAGTCAAGCCCAGCTGAAATCTCTCAACGGTTTCCGCGCCGATCTCCTCCGCAAAGGCGGGGTAATTGTAATTGTCTAGCAAAACGGCTAGAGCCTTGAGTTTTCCGAGAATCGCCGTCGCTTCCACTTTCTCTTCATGCTTCACCAAATTAAGTAAAAGACTCTTATATGCATCGTTCTTTAGCGATCTCTTTCTTTGAGCTTGTGCCTGCAACAATAATGAAGAAACTTCATTGATCGAGTTCTCCCCCTCTAATAACAATACCCACAAGTCATTGAAGGGCGCAGGGTCCAAGTCATCCTCCGTGAAAGACAAGGTGACAAGCTTGATGACAAATTTTTTGAAAATCTTGAAAATTTCTTGATAGAACTTTGCATTATCTATGACAACCTTGGACAATGGAAGCAAGTAAGTGTAGTTGGTTCCATCGAAGAAAAGGTTTGAGTTGGTGGTGTTAAGGGTATTGTTGAAAAAATGCAAGAATTGGTATTGTACAACGTCAGTGTACTTTCTCTGAAGGAGGGATGATATAACTTCACCTATGCTTGAGTGATGATTTATCTTTGCGATTAATGAACCCTGATCTGCGTGGCTTTTCACACAATTGCCCAAATCTATAGCTGCAGCTGCTACAGCATAAGGGTCTGTCTGAGGATTAAGGAGAATTTGGAGACTCCCGTCCATACTCAACCAATTATCATGATCTGGTCCAGAAAATATGTTACCTGCTGTAGCGAATATAAATCTTTTTGCACGTGTGAGATCTTGAGTTTCCTGGTTGATGTGATGAAGGAGGGAAAGAAGCTCATGCACATCATGGTCCAAGCCTTCGATGATATCAGCAGACGTCAAACTACACAAGAGCTGTGAAGCTTGCAATAAACACTCAGATTCTTCAGGATCCTCCTCAAATAGTTTCACCAGCTTCTTAAGTATTGAATAAAGGGTCGAGATACTCTTTTCTTTGTCAGGAATTGTCTTTCCGAGCACATTAACGGGGATCTCATTGAGTACTTCAAGTGCGTTTGCCATGTCGTCGGATTCTTCTGTCTTCTCAAGTTGATCTAAATAAAGCAATAGCGATGGCACGAAAGATACCAAGAAGCTTTTGAAATTTGCTTCATCTCCTTCGGATATATTTCGAGTGAATTGGGTCAATAATAAAGTGATCCTCGATGCGATTTCAGGCACAGACTCAGGGTCGGAGTTATTTAGCTTTTTATCAACTGAAGCCCAGAACTCCTTTAAAGGACTTTCTTCCCCCGTTAGGAAGCGTCTGTTGGCATCATTGTCTGCTGTGAAGTTGATAAGAAGTCGAAGGACATTGAGAGTATGCACATCTTCCTTAGATGCCAACGGAAGAGATATCCTGACGACCTCTGTCATACGTGGGTCCGTCCTCCAGCTTTCTTCACGCAAAAGCGTCCCTGCCTCTTCTAGCGCTTTAATCTGGTGATCATTGTCCGCCAAATTGTGTATGATGTGTTCGACGTCAGTCATTGATGCTGAATAAAGTAGAGCAGTTCAGAAACGCGCAGGTTGAACTTCAGTTCAATGAAACATTGGCTGCAGCACAAAAATATCGCTTAATAATCAAGAAAAACTGAGTAAGTAGAGGAGGGGATATTCCTTATTTTATTTTTTGGAAATTTCAGAGAAATAAATACAAAGTTCCTTTTTTGGTGTTCCAGACTAAATTGCGGCTATACTGGTATTGACAGTTGTGCGATATATTTACACGCTTCTCCACCAAGTACAGACCTATCTTTTTAATTTTTTTAGAAAGTCTAAATAGACCTGATTTGAGCCCTGTGCAAGTTAACAATGGGGAAGAACAATACACACGTGTATAAAAAATAATTAGGATAATGTTTAAACTGGTGATAACATAAATACACAGAGCGGTACAGATACGGGGTAAAAGCGAGTTACTTTTAATATGACTATTTATGGGAGATTCTCAAATAACTTCTCACCGCTTCGCAAGCCCATTATGAAGCGAACATCAATGCAAAAACTAAGACTGTAGAGCAAAGGCAATAGGTTGATCAAGTCACGATCTTTTTGATCGTTGATCCAACCTTCTATCATGACTGCGTTGTGCTCATGGAGTGCATAGCTGACAGGCGAATTGTCCAAGATGATGACATTTTTGAGGTCGTCATCTTTTGGAAAATATTTAGAAAGGTCCTTGATGTAACCGACTCCTTGTCGATATGTGCAATCCGCTCTGTAGTACCTTTTTGTGAAGATTTTGTTTTGGCCCAGTTGAAATGCCGGCAGCTTGTAATCAATGATGTCGGCCTCTAGCCAATCTATAATTGGGTCAGCGTACTCACGGACACTTGCGGTGAAGATTTGAAGTTCGAACCATTTGCTGATCTCTTTCAAGAAGAAGTCGCAATATGGTCTTTTGTAGACATTGTATAAGGTGGCCACATCGTTGACCTTGATCTCGATGCCATGACAAGAACCTGAGGGTCCAATTGATCTAGGAGCAGCACGAGGCAATGAGTGAATGAGGGTTTCATCGAGATCGAGGACGAGAACCTTTTTCCGTTTCTTTTTATCTGGATTCCTCAGGAGAGGGATCAACCTAGGAGGCGGAGGGATGATGTACTTAGACAGCGCCGTTGGGGACTTGATGTCGTTGGCGAGTATTTTTTCTTGCTTGAGGAGCTCAGTTTTTTCATGATTGGATTTGTCATCCTGTTGTGCGTTCAGAGCTTGCTCTGGGAGCATGTCTGGATAGTCATGACCAAATACATAGGTAAAAGGGAATGTGATGAGGAGCCATATTAGTTGGATTGGTCTCACAATGAGATGGTATGGAAAGAAAGCCACGAGTCGTAGAAAGGTTGTGGCGAACCGCCTTCCCAGACTATTTTTAGAATGGATGTTGTTCTCGAAAACATCAGAGGCAACATCTGAAATGCTACTGGGGGAGTCACCCACATCCTTAAGGTCTAGATCGGAAAGCAAATCTAGCGCCATTCGGGAGTAGTAGGGCTCCACCGAGGATACTATTTTCTTTATGGAGTTCATATTTCAATCATGATCTGTTGGGTGTGAACGGCAAAACAAGGCCAGGACAATGTAGGAGTGTGATTCGGAGGCCGAATATGCAATGGAGTGACGGGAGCTGGTAAAGTGCAGCAGAATTGAGATGCAAATGCTAAAGTAGGTCAAAAAGGACTTGGTGATGGGAGCAAGGAATTATCTGTAGTATATATCTCAACCCGCGGAAGCATAGACAGGGGAGCTCTTTCGCGGCGGCAATTTGGGCCCAAAACAACTGCGAAGTTCCCAACCGCAGCTGCACAGATACGTAGTGCGAAATCAAAGAAATTAGAGAAGCAACAGAGGAAAGAACTAGACCTGGTGTAGGGTGTTGGGAATGGCTTTCCTCGTATAGGTATTTTTACTCAAGCAGCTAAGGATCCGGCAGCGGAAATGGTAGAGAAAAGTGATTATACGAGCACAACAGCTGACTTGCTGAGCAGCCCCGTGGGCTAATGTACGGTGGGGACACCACTTGCTCGTACAGCTGGGCTGGCCTATTTTTCATTTCACAGCAGTACCCACGTGACCAGGTCTGTCAGCGGGAATCAGCTTGCTTCCGCGCACAAGGTTAGCAGCTTTATCTGGCCCATGCCACGTTCACATTGTAGCTTGCTTGCATAGCAACCCCAACAATGAGAGTGTATGATACTTCAAAAAACCTTCTCTGAGTTTTCCTACAATGCCTCAAAGAAGCGTATTTTCGTATTTACTGTATGACAAAGCAGCGGGAATGTCCCCACAGTCCAACAGTCTTCTTTGTTGGGAGCAATACTTTGCGCACCACTTCTTTGGGCTCTCGATGTCTATGCGCAGTCGGCCTGCTTCTACGTTGGGAGCTCTCTAGAATCCCCCAACTAACTCCATGTCACTCTCTTCCTCCTCTTCGTCATGGCTTTTCTGCGTCAGTAGTTCTTCCTCTTCATTATTGTCGTACCCTCCAGACACAGTGTTATTAATAAATTTCTGGAAAACCGACGTGATGGAAGGTCCCCGCTCGTTATCTCTGCTTCCCAACAAAGACTTGGTGAGCCTCTTGATATTGATGATGTTTCCTGCGTTAGCCTCGGTCTCTGGGTCCAGCTCATCTGTACTGTAGCCTCCGTCGTACTCGGTATTGTTGTCTGTCAGCTGCTCACCAATGATGAAGTTGCTGCTGAGGTTGGTTTGTATCAACCGGATTGGCTCTCCTTGTACTTCTGCCTCAGCTTCCCTCTCATCATCCTCTTCCTCAGGCTTCACAAGCTTAAGCTGGTTGGTATTGTAGCTCTTGCAATATTTACACTTAAGCCCAAGGACATGGTAGGCACAATTGCTCTTTCCCTTGCAATCGTTGCAGCTGATGATGCATCTCCACATATTGTAGGGAGCAGGTAGAGGCAGACGACGGATTTCCTGGTCGAGAATGCGGAACTGGGTGTCGACATTCACCACTGTTTTCTTACAAATGGGGCACTTGTAAGAGTGCTTGATCATTTCATCATAGCATCCCTGGTGAATCAGATGCCCACACTTCATAAAAGCAACTTTGTTCACACTTGTGAACAAGTATTCATTGCAAATAGGACAATTGCAGTGGGTAGTGTTGGAAACACACTTATGGTGTTCCTTGAGGTCTATAGAGAGGCAAATGTTGCACTCATCACAGTGGAAGTAATCCTTGGACAATCCTAGCCCTAGTCTGCAAATACCACACTTATCGCAATGGTAGATATCCTTGTTAGGATCGTCGTCATATAGAACACATTTCAGACAAAAGTAATTGGCCAACTCTCCCTCACAGTTTACGCAATAATTAGTTTCAGGCACCTGAGGGGCATTGCATCGCATACAGAGAACATGCCTCACTGCGTTACGTTGCATTTTGTGGTCGGTCACTTCTTGGTCGTGGCAAAAGCGGCACGGGAACCACTTAAGACAAGTAGGACACTCCAACTTGCAATTGCGTCTGTAATGAGGACATCCCATGATTCCCTTCTCTTTGTCATGATAAGAAGGCATCTGATCTTTTTCTGTAAGAACCACTTCGTCCTCATCAACCTCCTCCTCCATAGTGTCTTCCATGGCGTCTTCCAAGTTCTCGTCAAGAGAGTGACTGACGCCATGACCATGCTTTTCCTCCTCATCGTCATGTCCGGCATCTTTCGCTGTAGATTCATGTCTCTCTCGATCCTCAGGCAAGTGGAGGCCTTCTTCTTTCTTCAAACTAATACCCTTTTCAGTCATGAGCTTTTGGTTGATGTACTTGTAGTAGTTTCCCATCATGAGCCGCGTAACCAATTTGTTTCTGGAAGCTTGGCTCAAGTGGCTTAGGCTTTGGATCTTCTGAATCCGTTTCCGAAGCATGTCTTCTTCATAAAAGTCGTCCAAAGAATCTAGATGTGTCAATGCAGTAATTTCAGCAGGAGTTATGTCATCATCAAAGTGATCCAAGTCACTTCCGGTCTGAAAGCCGCTGTCGTAGCTGTCCGATAAAACGCTACTACCTGCTCTTCTGAAGTTCTTCGTTCCCAGAAGCTTTTTCAGCAGATATGCTTTGGAAGGCTCTTGGGACCTGCCTTGTTCATCAGGAAGAACAAGTTCTGTGATCAAGGGCTGCTCTCTGTTGACAATCTTCCCCACACCAACAGGCTCAAACACCTGCTCATATTCATCATCACTTTCCTCCTCCTCGTCATCTGCCGGTAGCGTAATCGCTTCGTGGATCACGTCAGTGAGCGGCTGAAGTCTGTCTATAGCCGCTTGGAGAGAAAGCCCTTCCTTCAAGTCCGAGAGGAAACTTGTCATCTGGATCTTGGTAGCTAATGCAGTTTTTAATGAATTCATCATGGTCACATTATCGGTGGAAGTCTCATCTGCCATAGGGTCCTTTTCCTGGCCACCCCCATTGCTTCCTATGCTGTTGACGTACAGTGAGACATACTTAGACACATCGTTTAGGTCAAAAGAAGTAAGATTAGACAAATTGGGGAGATTCGGTAAATTTGAAAGATTGGGTAGTTTCGGTAGATTGTTGTTTGTTAAATAGGATGACCAGTTGGACATAGAAAATCTTCCTATCTGATCTAGATCTTCTGTGAACGAGCTCGTATCGCTTGAGGATGAGCTTGACTCATAGCCTGATTTATCCATAACATCTGGTGTACTTCTGGGTAGTAGATTTGCATTTTTTGTAAGATCGGGTTCTGGGATATCCATGCCATATGGCGGTGACTCAGCCATTCGGGAGTGTGTTTCGTACTAGAGCCCGGAGATTTCGCAGGCTCGGCTTTGTGATAGACAGGCTGACTGCAGAGACCTTAAAAAGATCGATGCATGAGACTGATCTTCTCACGTGATCTCACGTACCCTTGATCTCCACTTATGGATTACTCAGCCAGATAGGCTTGCATTACCCTACTTGCGAATACCTCGTGTGGATTTATCTCCGTAGTCACTTTCCTTGTTACAGTCGTCAAAAAGAAAAAAATATTGACACCCGCGAGGTTCGAACTCGCGCCCCCGAAGAGACCAGGAATGTATGGTAAGGTAACCTTACCCTGGCGCCTTAGACCACTCGGCCAGAGTGCCAATTGTTGAGAGGTATTCACACCAAAATAATCCCAATAAAAAAGATGAAAATTTGTATGGTTTTAATTTGCTTTGGTGTGAATCTTTATAATTTCTTTGACTTCCAAGTCTCAAGAAAAGGTCTGAGAAAAGCTTCTTGTATAGCAGTATTTGAGAACTAGAGCTTAGCTTGTGGTCTCCCACAGTAGAACAATCGCGATGGCCCTATCTCAACTTCCTGCACTACAATTGCAACCACATACTAATCAATGATCACTCCTCCGTCCCCACTAAGGGAAACAATAATAAAGACTGTTGGTTATATCAAGAAGAACGGAGCCTCATTTGAGGAAAAGCTAAAACTGGGTGAAGTTAAGGACAAATTCTCCTTTATCGACCCAGAAAACATATATCATGAGTTCTACAAGAAACAACTAGAAGGTGACTCCACCGCCACTCCAGATGCTAATGAGCCAAAGAAAGAACCAAAACAGGAAATCAAAGAGCCTGAACCATTCAGGTTTCTCACAGAGCTTCCGCCAATCTCAGCATATGACCTCAATGTATTAAAGCTAACGGCACTCTATGTTGCTGTGAATACACCAAAACATGCTAGTGCTTTACAGCGACACATGAACAAAATAGGTAATCGAAGCCAGTTTGCATTCTTGAATAAAGGTCATTCGCTACAGCCGCTATTTCAAAAGTATGTGGACCAATACGGCCTCATAATGAAGTTGACAAACTCAGCAGAAGAGACAGAACAGATTGCCAAGAGAATAGAGGAGGGCAAGAGCACATTATATCAAAGAGCATACGAAAGAGCAGTATACGAGAAGCAAAACAAGATCGAGAGGAAAAGTCGGGAAACAGAAGAGAAAAACCGCCAGCTTCACTTTGCTCTGATAGACTGGCAGGATTTCAAGTTTATTGCCAAGATAAACTTCGATGCTATCGATGAAGTGTCTGAATTACCAGTCCCAGTATCTAGGGAAGACATTGTATATCGGTCGTTGCAGGCGAAATCGAAGGAAGTCCAGGTGGAAAGCAAGCCTGCTGAGCCGGAGAAACAAGAGGAAGCCCAACCAGAGCCAAAGAAGGAGGAAACTCCAGAACTACCCAAGTTTGCAGGTATGAAGGTTAAAGCTGCTGGAGAATCAAGATTGAAGAAGAAGAATAAGAGCAGCAAAAACTCTGCTGTACGTACAATCAAGTGTCCGATTACAGGAGAGCAAATTCCCGAGAACGAATTTGATAACCATTTGAAGGGTCTTCTTAGAGACCCAAGATACCAGGAGCAACAGGACAACTTCATGAGAAAGAACTTCACACACGCATCAAATCTCACGTCAGACCAAGTGTACGAAAACATCAAGCGGCTTGTCCGCAAAAGAGACTTCTCTGAAGAGGAGGAGGCACACAAACAGCAAAGAATACAGTAAACACTACATAATATACAAGCATAAGAAAGTACAGTAAGTCAGTACAAGATATGTTGATATTGCTATACCATTAGGGGAGGGGGTTTATGATGAGTGAAAGCCGAAAAGACTTAAGCCTTCAAAGAGTTAGCTCTCAAGGAAGTAGCTCTCTTCTTCTTGATCTCAGCTCTCTCAGCCTTACGCTCGTGCAAACGTTGAGCCAACAATTGAGCGTACTCAGAAGCAGCGTCTCTCTGTTGTCTAGCGTTGTTGATCTTCTTGGCCTTCAAAGCTCTCTTTCTCTGCAAAGTTTGAGGAGTGACCAATCTTTGGATCTTTGGAGCCTTGGTGAAGGTCTTACCGTTCTTCTCAACGGTACGTCTGACAACGTAGTCTCTAACGTCATCGTCCTTGGTCAAACCGAAGAACTTTCTGATGTGGTTGGCTCTCTTAGGACCCAATCTCTTTGGGGTGGTGACATCGGTCAAACCCTCAATGTCAGACTCACCCTGCTTGACGATAGCAAGAGCAATGACAGACAAGTCCTGGTTGACGATACAGCCTCTGACGGACTTTCTCTTTCTCTCACCGTCTCTTCTTGGTCTGTAACAAGAGTGGCCAGCAGACAACAACAATCTAACTCTGGTTGGGTGCAAGACACCTTGCTTCATTGGGAAACCCTGCTTGTCGTTACCACCAGTGATCTTGAAGATGTAACCCTTGAATTCGTCAGAGACGAGGTCACCTTCAACTTCTTGACCCATACGCTTGTCGTAGAAGGCACGCAACTTGTGGTCATCATCGATGTCGATGGACTTTTGAGTACCGTTGGCTGGGTAAGAAATATTTAACTAGTTGTTAGTATTATATCTCATTGAAAATCTTGTACCTTCAACATGGTGTTTTGGATCCAGACAGCGGGACGCTTTTTGGAAAGAATTTTCGACATGGTAAATCTTTGGCATGATTGCCTTGTATTTGCTGGATTGGAGCTGTTGAAGGGTTATTTGAATTGTGTTGACGGGACATACCTTCATGTTGAACTTGCTAGCCTAAGGGAGTAGAGAAGAAAAATTTTCTGAGCTTCGAGTGAAAATTGGTTTTTTTTTTTTTTTTTTTTTTTTCCTCGTTCGCACAGTTCCCACAGTGCTACGTCCGCAGCACCCTGTATTGAGGTGCTCTCGATTCGGTAATCGAGCGCACTGTGTACAGGACAAAAGAGATGCTCGCGCGATAGAGCCGCTTTTTGGCAATCACGTGAATTGCGAGTCTCAGGGTTTGTGCCCTAGACTTCTGCGCACGCTACGTGGGTTATGTGAGGAATACAACCCGCGCTTACCCCACAGTGAGCCCCAGAGACGAAGCTTACAATGCACGCCCTTAGAGTGTCATAATTCGTTTATATTAGTCTATAACTATTGAACACCGATGTTCCAATACTGTATGAATGAGATGAGTAGATGCTGATTTCACAATGGATAAATCGTGATAGGCTGTATTTGCACGCTTCATCGCTGATTGTGTCGCTGAGGCATCGAGTCAGACAGACTGTTCCCCATTTGTAGATCGGAGCTATTCAGCTGCGCAGGCCGGAACAGTCGCAGTCGATTGGGCTCGTGGCTTTGTGTCGGCCCAGACCCACTCTGCCCCGCAGACGTGGCCTCGTTGGGAACCAGAGACGGTCCTCTTCCTGGTGCGTACATAGGATTTGCACCCAACGGCGTGGCCCCGTTGCTTGAGGGCACCATGCCAACAAAGTAGTGCGGCATGTTGGGTGTCATTGAGGTCATGGTGGTGGGCCAGTCCTGCGGAGGATAGAGATTGGTTGGAGAAGGGAAAATGTCATTGACAAACCGTGACGGTAGACCAGACACAGGTGTTTGCTCACCATTGAAGTGCAGCAGTAGCTGTGGTTTGAACTTTTGGTTGTCATCAGACTCTCCGGGCTGCTGGTTGTTATTGCCATGAGAGCTGTTGCCATTTGTCTGTGAACCCAGTGTCTGTGCATGGTTGCCAGGAGCACTTCCTCCGTTCAGCTGCCCTAGATATTGCTGATTGAATGCCTGGTTGAAGACCGGGGTCGGGAGAATGGCAGGAGGAGATGGGTTAGGTAAAGTGGAGAAAAATGGCATGCCTCCTGCATTTCTCGGTAGCTGGGGCACCGTTGCACTGGAAGGACTCAGGGTCTGCAGTTTGCTAGAAGGAATTGGAAGGTGAGGAGCCTGTTTCCGGGACTCGGGGCTCTTGAACTTCCCAGGGAAGCCACCGTATTGCGAGCCGTCTGCCAGAGTAGGTGCATCGTCTCCTTGAATATACTGGCTTCGGGAGTCTCCGGTGTGAGGGGACTTTTTCTTCTCTGTTGTGGTGTCTATGGCGGTGATTGTTTGGGCTGAGTCCTTTGTGTTTGAGTTTTTGGAGTCGGAGGGGATCTGCAAACGGAGCACGGGCCGTTGTCCCAGAGCACCCTGGTCATTGTGAGGGTCTGGATAGGAAGTGGTGCTGGATTGAGAGTATCTTGAGTTGACGGAAGGTTTGTTGATAGAATAGATTGAGGAGGGGGAAGCCTCCTTTTTGACGCGTTTTGGCCGAGGCTCGGGGCTCTCGGAGTCATAGTCAGAGTCGGCATCATCCACCGGAACGTTTCTGATGTCGTCATTGATGGTGTTTGACGAGAATCCCTCCTGCAAGTGGGACTTCTTCTGGTAGTTGCCGTAGTTCTCGGGCAGTTTCAGCTCGTACGGACTGGAGTTCTGGTAGCAATCAATTAACTCGTTAGTGTCGACGGAGGAGAATTCGTAAACCTTTTTGTTGTTGCCAACTATTATGACAGCCAAGTCGACCTGGCAGAGAACAGCCAATTCGTGGGCTTTCTTGAAAAGACCTGCTTTTCGTTTGACGAAGGTGACGGTACGGTTGCGGTCGTCTGAAAGGGGCTGGATCTCGATCTTTCTTCTTCCCATGATAAAGTCTGCTGTTATACTTTCAGATTTTCAATTAAGTTTTTTTGTTTATTGTGCGGATTTGGTAGGCTTAAAATTAATAACTAGGGTGACCGAGGCGCAGAGGGTAGAATCTCGAATGCAGCGCCAGAGTTAGCAAAAAAACCGAAAAAAGCAGAAAAAACCTAAAAACGACCCGAAAGAAGCAGCAAACACGAATGCCTTAAAATTTTAGTCCAACAATGGTCTATTGTAACGTGCAAAGTGATCTCGAGACTATTCACTAAACGTGGGGGACCGATGAGGGTCGTGGTTCTAGAAATCAAAATAGCAATTAAAAATAGAAGTTGTGTCAGTGAAGCTTTTAGGGACAACAAACGTCTGGAAGGCAAAAAAGCGACTAGACGCGGAGCTTCCTCCATGTGCGATAGGCAACTGTGCGCAGGGCTAATGCCGTAAGGTCTAACAATAGATAAAAAAAAACTCTGCGTTTGTCGGAGGCGAATGCACCCGACTGAGAGGAAAATTTAGACCTCCTTGAAAATGTAGAGATCTGAAGAAGCAATTTACAAAGCACTAGAACGGTTGCGTTATTTCCGGAAAAAACAATGGGAAGCATCGGCCCACCAGGCGGACCCCTAAGTCCAACGCCTGATTTGTATGCCTTCCCTCCTGAGGCAACATCTAACAAAGAGCGGCTTGCCCATATCTTGCAGAAAGATGGTGAGTCTAACCGTTGTGTGGCTTGGCAGCTTGTTGCATGGACAAGACTCTAAACCGCGTCCAGTGGGGGGCGCTAATCCCGCTCGCTTAAGAGTCTGGATTCTCTAGTGCTGAGGACTGGGAAGCTGGCTTGGAGGCATTACTTGGACCATGTGGGGCGGATGTTGTGCTCTTATACCCTGGAGGAGCAGCCCCTTCGTGGCTATTTATATAAAATCCGCTGAGCTATTTATAATCCGCCCTGAGCAAATTTCGGGCTCGGTCTATAAATATCGTCTGAGACTGAGTTCGGCATTTCAATATGTACTTCGCGGCACTGGCCCGGAAATATCTTTGTGCTCAGCCATTTCGGCTGCAAATCGCACCCGGCCTTTGTCTAAAAACCCACCTCACTAAACGAATTTCAGTAGCATCCGAAAGGGAACCAGCTTCGCCTATGAACAAATCACACAAACGCATCCCCTCTTGACAATGGGAAGTGGCTCGGTATCTAATAAATCTACTTTTTAGTTTTTTTCTTTTTTACTCTTGCATGTTACATTTTGATTGGTGTTCACAAATGAAGAAAATTTGAAAAACGGCACTCGGTTAGCACTTCCGCTCGTACTGAAAACACACATCTCCTATACCACTTAGCATAAAATTAGCAAAAGGCAAAAGCCTAAATAATCCAAGTATACCACAAGACAGTTATAAATAAAATATAAAAAATCGTCTCCATTGGCTAACCGAGAATGTACTGTCAGTGCAGGCCGACTGCACCAAGTTACCACGTTTCAACTCGTGACAAAAAAGAGAAACACCTACTGGGGAAAGACAGAAGTTTTGGAACACCATTCTGTAGAAAGTAGTACCAACTCTTTGCTTCCCTTGCCAACTACCCTCTCGAGTTGCCTCCACAAATCACCTTGCTATTCCTTCCTGCATGTACTCCACAAGTCGCTTTTCTGCCAACACTGGACAACACGCTATTTACTTGTTTCTTAAAACAGTGTTCCACTACAACACCTCTTAAGTCCTTCACCACAACATAGAGAATGAATCCCAGAAGAAGGCAGAACAGAAATGGGAAAAAGGCTCAAGCCAGAAAGCAAAACCCTCATTTGGCCATAGACTTGAACTCGTTGGCTGCCGAGTCCAAAGACGCCCCAGCAACAGCTCCAAGTCCCTCAGAGGACTCGGCTGCTTCATTACCGCCTCCCCCAGTTTCTCACTCGTCTGAAACTGATTCTGTCCCCCTTCTTGTTGAAGAAGGAGCTTCAGAAGAGCAGAGATCAACAGGAGGATTGTCGAATCATGGCCCCGTCAATCCACTTCAATTGCATCAAAGTCACGATATGGCCACCACTCGGTCATTGGAGCTCGAAGGCTCCAGCCTCGGCCATGTCTCTCACGAGGAAAACGCAGACGTTTCTCCTTCTGGTCCCTCCTTTCACTTGCTTAACGACGAAGGTGCTGCACAGAATTTGCACATACCTCATAGAAGCCAGCTTTCAATGAGCTCTTCGTACTCAGCCGGAAGCTCGCTTTCTCAGAATCAGCATCCTCAATCTCCGCATCTTCCTAACTTTGACCAGTTGCTGCTGGAGCAACAGGAGTACAACGACGAGACTCACCACCATGAAAACGAATCTTATGACATCAACGACAACCAAGAGCAGGAGAGTGACTTCTTCAACTCCTTACGCCAAGAAAACCAAGAGGAGCATCAATTGGATGAGCAGGCTCCTCAAGAGGAATATCAAGGACATCCAGAAGGAACCGAAGAACCTACCGAGCTGTATCCAGCCCAGGATACTCAAGAGCAAGCTCCCACAACTCAGGTTGAAGACATATTTGGTCCCCCTTCTGATCAACCATTACCTTGGGAGAGTCAGGATCAGCATACTCTGAGTGCAGACCAACAAGATCAACCAGAGGAACAACCAGAGGAACAACCAGAGACCCAGCCAGAGGAGCAGCAGGCAGATAAATTGCCTTGGGACACGGAAGAAAAACAAGAGCAAGAACCGTTACCATGGGAAACTGAAGAACCTGCTCAGGCAAATCAGCAATTGCCTTGGGAATCCAACCAGCAAGAGCCTGAGTCTAAAGCTCCTTGGGAGACAGACAATCAGGAGCACCCAGAAGAAGGTAAGCTCCCATGGGAAACAGAGCAAGCCGGCAGTAATGACCGTTTGCCTTGGGAAACTGAGAGTAACCAAAATGAGCACTCCGCGGCAGAAACGTTGCCTTGGGAAACCGAAACCCAACAGCAAACTAGACACGAGGAACCAGATGTCGGAGAGAAAATTCTCAACGCATCTAACACCAATGAATATGGCATTGGTCTTCATTTTCCAATTGAGCAAGACCAGCTTGAGCATACACACGAGTCTGACCCTACGGAGGCTCGTGAAACTACAGGATCGGAAACAAAGAAAATGTTCTGGGACGAAGAAGATGGTGATACCGGAGTGGAAGCCCTGGAGGTTACAAATGAGTCCGTTGTTCACCAACCTGCCCAAGAGCACGGCCAAGAGAACGAGCATGCAGGTGCTAAAGAGGATTTGGACCTTCTCCTTGATGATGAATTATTAGACGACGAGGTAGAGGAGGAGCCACAGGAACAACCTCTTGAGTTCGAGGCTAAACATGCCGTTGGACATGTTGCTGAACCAGCTGCTGAACCAACAAACGCAGTGGAGCCCGAATCTCACGAGCAGGAAAAGGAACCTTCTCACAAAGGTCTTGAACTGCTTGACCTTGACGACGATTTACTTATGGATGACGATTTCTTGGATGATGGACCGGAAACTTTTCCACAAGAGCAACCACAGGAACAACCCGCAGTCCCAGCTCAGGAAAAACCTAGAACAAATCCATATGCCCCTGTTGCACCAGTTCCCAAACCAAGCAATCATTACGTGCCAAGTGGTCCTCCAATTCCTCAGCAAGGAGTCATTCAAACTCAAATAAATCAGCAAGACAGGGTCAAACAGACCCTTGATCAAGCCAAGAAGAAGAATGACGCATATGACTTCCCTATGGACTTTAAGCCACCTGTTGCACCACGTCATGCAGCCAGAGCTGGAAGCTCTCCAACTGTTGTGCCTCCGACACTCAATCAAAGGAACAACAGTGCATCTCCTATGACTGCCACACCCAATGCACCTCCGGTCGCACCTCCCAAGCCATCCGAACCGAGAAAACCCTTCTTTGAAGAGCCTCAGATTAATATCCCAACTACAAAAGCTAGACCTGCTAGAGCTCAGTCAAGTATTCCCACACCTGTTATTCCTCAAAACTTGGCACCTCAAGCAGCCAATACTCCACCGAAGTTGCCAGTGAAGTCACCTAAGAATCCATATGCACAGTTGCAACCAAAAATCTCTAGTGCTACCACCGCGCCAATTACTCCTCAAAAGCCATATCTTCCAGGAAATGTGCTTATGAACAACCAGCATGCTCCTCCACCTGTGGCTGTTGCACCTCCAACGCTCCCAGTTCCACCGCCAGCACTCCCAGTTCAGGACATGGGGCCAGTTCCGCCTGTGGCAGGGCCTCCACCAATTCCAAACTCAGCTATGCCTCAGCAGCCATACAACATACCTCATCAACCTGAGCCTCAGCCACCTACAAAACCACCAAGAGCTACCATAAATACCGCCGTGAAGCCTTCTGACAAGGCAGGATCTAGCATTAGTCCGTACGTTCCACACACTGGTCCTTATGCACCAAGTGCGCGTGGTCATTCGAGAACCAACTCTTTGATGGGTGCAAGGGGCAAGGAAGTCAACCCATATGCTCCTGCAACTGGTCCTCCAAGTGCGCCACCTTCTAATGTGCATCCTGGCCTTGGGTCGATAGGCGGTAGATCAAGAGGAGCTTCTGTGAACAGGGATCAGCACAAACCACTGGCAAGAAAAGTGCAAAATCCAGCAGCTTTGAGCCAAAGGCAGTTCCCTATTTTCCACTGGAGTAACTCTGAGAACGTTACAAGCTTTATTCCTCACAAGCCGTTTAGCTCGTTTGACCCTGTCATCAAAACAATCAAGGTCAGCCAGCTCAAGAATTTGACCAAGATTACGGCACGTCAAGACTTCCCAGGTCCTTTGTCCAAGGGTAAGACAAAGAAAAAGGATCTTGAAGCGTGGTTGGCTAAGCATAGTGACGAGCTTGAAGCTGAGAACCCTGTCTCCGAAGAAGCTCTTCTTTCGAGGATCTTGCTTGTTTTGCTCAAAAATGATGGTGATTTTAAGGCTCCTGAAGTATCAACTCAAGTTGCATCTGTGTTAACACCTAACGTTGATTATCTGGATAACTCGGCTGAAGCGGCTTTGGCATCAGGAAACAAAGCCATTTCTGCTAATGCATACAGACTCGATAACCAAGGAATTAATAGTGTTTGGGCACTTATGCAAGTGGGTAAAACCGAAGCAGCACTTAATCTTGCTATATCCAAGGGTGATTGGGCTCTTGGTTTTATTCTTGCGTACTCCATAGGTCCAGATACTTTCGCTAAAGTTGCCTCTGATTATGCCAGAATGTCTTTCCCATTCCAGAAGACCCAATCTTCCAAGGTGCAGCACTTGATGCCTCTTTTGATGAAGATTGCTGTTGGTAACGTTGCAAGTGTCATTAGTGACTTAAAGAACGTTCCTAGTGAAGGTGAATACGCTAGAACCCACTACAGAGAGCTCCTTGCTGCCTCGATTGTGAACAATAACAATACCGAAATCTTAGTTGAGTTGGGTAACTTTTTGTCGTCCACCGAAAAGTCCACAGCTGCTGAGATATGCTACATCTTGTCTGGTATCTTTTTGCAGCCATCTCCATTGCCAAACGGCACCACGTTTTCCTTTGTTGGCTCTGCTTGTACTACCACAATCTACACAGAGATCTACGAGTACATCCTTCTGATTTCTCCCTACACAAAAGCCACAATCACTCCATGTGGATTACCCCACCTCTTGCCATTCAAGCTCAAGAGAGCACAATCATTGGCTGACTGTGGTTATTTCAATGAATCAAGAAAGTATTGCGATGTGATCGGTAACACGATCAAGACTTTGGGTAAGTCTCCATTCGTGAACTCTATTTTGCTTAGAGAATTCCAGGCCTTGCTCGTTCGTCTTTCCGACTCAAGCGCATCAGAATCTGGCTGGCTCGGTGGAAAGTTGAGCAGAGTTAATTTGGACAAAGTGTGGGGTCAACTAGACAAGTTCATCGGTGGCGAAGATGTGTCTTCCAGCAAGCCAGCAGAGACTGGTGTATTCAGCAAGTTCAGTCCATCTGTCTCGAGAAATGCATCTGCTGTTGACGTATCCCAACTTTCACAAAAGATGGGTGAACGTCCTAACTTCCAAAGAAGCATGTCGACAGTGTCAATGCCCGCTGGCCCAAGTGGTGCTACATCTTTCCCTCCTGCAAGCCAAAGACCACCTGCTCTTCTGAAATATGCACCTGGTAACCCGGGAGAAGCTCGTCCAACTGGCGGAGCTGGTTTGCTCAGTGCGCCAGTGATCCCCAAGCAAAGCAGATACTCACCTCTGCAGCTTCAAAACAGCCCACAGGAGGAGATTAGACAGCCTCCAAAGCCGGCATTTGCACTCCAACAAACTCCTAGAAATCCTTATGGTGTTAACAAATCAGGCCAGGTGTCTACCCTGTCTATCACTTCCCATGTGAGTACCACACAGGGTGATACACCAAAGCCAGCTTCCGAGCTTCTAGATTTGTCTGCCTTTGAAGAAACTGGCCACAAACCTGTTGTGGGTAGCTCACCTCGTGGCTTGAACAGAAACCATTTACGCGCTACTTCAATGCAAAGTGACGTTGAAGGAATCCCAGAAGAGAACTCGGCTGATAGACTAATTACAGAAAACGAGAGAGCTACTTCCCCTATCCGTACTTCCAAGTATCATCCATTGAAAGTTGAACAGCGTGAAGAGCCTCATGTCGAGGAGGCACCAGCAGAGACACCAGAGGAGCAACCAAAGGAGCAGCCAGTAGAACAGTCAGAAGAGCAACACGAAGAGAAGCCAGAAGAAAAACCAGAGGAGAAGCCAGAGGAAAAGGCTGAAGAGAAACCAGAAAAGCCAGAAGAGGGAACTGTTCCACCACCACCACCTTCAATCCCAAGAAGACTGGCTCCAGCAGCAAGAAACCCATATGCTCCAGGGGGTTCTAGAAGCGCAACTAGGTCTTCTAGCAGATATAGCCAACCAGGAAAGACCGCAAACAAGTATGCCGTTCCTGGTGCATCACAAGGCCCTGAGAAGCAATTCACTGGTGTTGGAAATACAGAGAATATCTCTTATGGCGACATCTTTGGTTACAAACCTGAGCAACCACCAGCTCCAAAGGAAGATAGTGAAGACAAACTTTCTCACGAGACATTGAAAGCTGAGAATCTGTCTGATGCTGGCCCTCCAAGACCTCCTAATAGTGCTATCGGTGTTCCAGCTCCCTTAGCTCCTACTCAATCTGTTCTGGAGACAGGTGCACCACCTGCACCACCTGCACCACCTGCGCCACCTGCACCAGCAGCACCAGCAGCTCCACGTGTACCATCATCAGCAGTGGCACCGCCACCGGCAGCTCCACGGCCATCGCGCACAGCAAGAGCAGCACCAGCATCACCAGTGCGGAGGTCGGCTTATATTGATTCCAGCTTTGAACAGGATGCAGACGAGTCTGACATCATCGAAGAAGACTCAGGCAATCCGTTGTTACTCAACACAGGACAGGCAAACTCCGTGTCAAGCAAAGCGGAATTTGCAAACCCATACCAAGCCGAAAAGACACCATTGCAGCTCAGTGGCGGTTTGGATGGGTTCCCTATTCCCGGATCTCCAGAATACACCACAAGGGCCAATTCAGTGATTGGACATGGTGGTTTGTTTTCGAGCAAGTTATCTCAGTCACAACAGTCCATGATGTACCAGCAATACGAGGTCAAGGACGATACTGTGAAGGACTACGTTCCTGTGCCAGAAGAAGACGAGGAGGATGAAGATGCGGCCGAGAAGAAGAAACAGGAGGAAGCTAAGAAGAAGGAAGAAGAAGAGAAGAGAAAAGCACAGGCTAAAGCACAAGCACCAGGCAGCGAGTCTTCTGGATGGTTTGGCAGATGGAGAAGTAGCAACAAGAATGATGACAAGCCCAAGCCTATCAAGGCCAAGCTTGGTACTGCCAACACATTCAAATACGACGAGAAGTTGAAGAGATGGATCGACACCAGCCGTCCATTGGATGAGCAGCTCAAGGCAGCAGCACCTCCACCGCCACCAACCATGAAGAAGGCCAGCAAACCGGCCGGACCACCAGGGCCTATTACTGCACCCGCTGGTCCTGCACGTGGTCCACCAGCTGCTTCAGCACCACCAGGTCCAGCAGCACCAGCAGCACCGGGAGCACCAGCAGCCCCAGGAGCACCAAAAGCTCCGGCTGGAGATGGACCAAAGCCACCGGGACCAGCAGGTCCAAACAGAGCTAGAGCACCTAGAGCCAACTTGGCCAATGCCAGCTTGGATGACCTCTTGAGCATTGGAGGAGCCGGCGGAGCTCCTTCAGGAGGAGGTAGAAAGGGTAAGAGAAGATACGTGAATGTGCTAGAGGACAAGACCCTCGGGTCATGAACGCATACATAGCCAAATAATATTTAGAGTACGAAAGGGGTAAAGAAAAGAGGTTGTGTGGGAAGAAAAAGGGTAGGCACGTGACCAGATGAGCTCACTTGTGGCGATATCGCCGGGTAATCTCATCAGGCGCGTCTGGTAGCGCAGCGAAAAAAATTTTCTTGATCAAGAACAACCGGTTAAACACATCTCTCCAACAAACCCCGGATTTACTGAAGAAGCAAGAGCAACGCCTCTGATCTAAGTCGAGTCCCACCCGTATAAAAAACAAAAAAGATAAAAAAAAACTTATAAATTTATTTTGCCTAATAAATTTATAAAGAAAAAAAATATTAAAAAAAAGAAAATCCCTTAACCCCCATAAAAAGAAGAAATTCTCGGGTTCAGTCTGATACAGAAGTGTAATTGTCGCTATCGATTGAATTTTTCTGAGAAGCTTTATTTTTATTTCCATTTTTTTTTTTTTTTTTTTGTGAGTGAGATTTTTTCCACACAAGTACTCCATCACAGAAAATGGCTGCCTCCGACCCAAACCAAGTCGCTGAGTCCTTGAACCAGTTGTCTCTTGACTCCCAAAACCAGGCCAACCCAGAGGTCCCTGCTTCCTCTGAGGGCTCCCAAACTGAAGGTGAGGGTGTCAGCGACACCGCTGCTGCCTTGTACGTTGGTGAGTTGAACCCTAGTGTCACCGAGGCCCTCCTTTTCGAGATTTTCTCTCCTATGGGCCAGGTTTCCTCCATCAGAGTGTGCCGTAACGCCTTGACCAAGAAGTCCTTGGGTTACGCCTACGTGAACTTCCTCAAGCAAGAGGACGGTGAGCGTGCCTTGGATGAGTTGAACTACTCCCTCATCGAGGGCAGACCATGCCGTATCATGTGGTCCCAGAGAGACCCATCCAGAAGAAGAAACGGTGACGGCAACATCTTCATCAAGAACTTGCACCCAGACATCGACAACAAGGCCTTGCACGACACCTTCTCTGCTTTCGGCCGTATCTTGTCCTGTAAGGTTGCCACCGATGACTTGGGCCGCTCCAAGTGCTTCGGTTTCGTCCACTACGAGACCGCCGAGGCTGCCGAGGCTGCCATTGAGAACGTCAACGGTATGTCCTTGAACGACCGTGAGGTGTACGTGTCCAAGCACGTCTCCAGAAAGGACCGTGAGTCCAAGTTTGAGGAGTGGAAGGTCAACTTCACCAACGTGTTTGTCAAGAACTTTGGCCCAGACTTCACCGAGGAGGAGCTCGTCAAGTTGTTCGAGCCATACGGAAAGATCACATCTGTCCACTTTGAGAAGGACCAGGAGGGTACTTCCAGAGGCTACGCTTTCGTCAATTTTGAGAACCACGACTCTGCCGTCAAGGCCGTCGAGGAGTTGAACGACAAGGAGATCAACGGCCAGAAGCTCTACGCCGGCAGAGCCCAGAAGAAGAGAGAGAGAATCGAGGAGTTGAAGAAGCAGTACGAGGCCACCAGATTGGAGAAGTTGTCCAAGTACCAGGGTGTCAACTTGTTCATCAAGAACTTGGACGACTCCATCACCTCTGAGATCTTGGAGGAGGAGTTCAAGCCTTTCGGTACCATCACCTCCGCCAAGGTCATGGTTGACGACTCCGGCAAGTCCAAGGGCTTCGGTTTCGTGTGCTTCTCCACCCCAGAGGAGGCCACCAAGGCCATCACCGAGATGAACTCTCGTATGGTCATGGGCAAGCCATTGTACGTTGCCTTGGCTCAGCGTAAGGACGTGAGACGCTCTCAGATGGAGCAACAGATCCACGCCCGTAACCAGATGAGAATGCAGAACGCCGCTGCCGGTGGTCTCCCAGGCCAGTTCATCCCACCAATGTTCTACGGCCAGCAGCCAGGCTTCTTCCCAGCCAACGGCAGAAACGGCGGTCCATTCCCACCAAACCCTCAGATGATGATGCCAAGAGGCCAGATGCCACCACAGCCAAACCAGTGGCCAAGAGCCGGTCCTAACGGCCAGCCAATGCCAGTGTACGGCATGCCACCAATGTACGGTGACTTCCAGGGTCCAAACGGCCGTCAACAGAGAGGCTTCATGCCAAACCGTAACCAGAAGGCCCGCCAGACCAGTGACTTGGCTGCCATCATTGCCGCTGCCCCAGTCGACCAGCAGAAGAGAATCTTGGGTGAGGAATTGTACCCTAAGATTGTCTCCACTGGCAAGGCCCAGGAGCCAGAGGCTGCCGGTAAGATCACCGGTATGATGTTGGACTTGGACAACCAGGAGATCTTGGCCTTGTTGGAGGACGACGAGTTGTTCAACAACCACTTTGAGGATGCTTTGACTGCCTACGAGGAGTACAAGAAGTCTTCTCAGGAGCAAGCTGGCCAGGAGTAAGCGGGCCAGTGGAAACTTGATTTTTCTACGTGTGATTTGTATGAATTGTCCAGCGTTGTGCTGGACTGAAATCTTTCGGTTCTGGGATTTTCTATCAGATATGAAGATTTTTTTTGTTTTTTGTTTGGGCAGTGGATAAGATACAAGGCAGAAAAACATAAAAAGTGAAAAAAAAGAACA
The DNA here is from genome assembly GCA_030573315.1 of Osmozyma mogii. Taxonomy (NCBI): domain Eukaryota; kingdom Fungi; phylum Ascomycota; class Pichiomycetes; order Serinales; family Metschnikowiaceae; genus Osmozyma; species Osmozyma mogii. The sequence continues at coordinate 102,350 of JAJMDB010000019.1, forward strand.
AAAAAAAGTGAAAAATAATTAAGAAATCAAAAGATAGAGAATGTGATTTTTCAGTAGTATGGTGCCAGTATGCTAGCGTGCCACGTAGAAGCTTCCGGCCATAGTCCGAACAGGCAGTGCTGTACAGAAATGTGTCTGCATTGTTGCTGTTCCGGCACTGAGATGACGCGTATGTCATGAGACCCCGAAGAAAAGAGAAGAACGTGAGAAAATAATACTGGCAGAAAGCTGCAAATGTTCAAGAAACAGTCCAGTTTCTGTTGTAGTTAGTGTAGCCGGCCATTGTGTGTGTGTTTGGAGAGCGGGGCCGTTGCGTTTTTCCATGCGGTTCTTTGGCCTATCGAACCACCAACGGCTTAGCAACCGCACCAGGCCCAGGTCCATAAATATTCCGCCTGAGCACTCTGCCGGACGCATACCGTGATACCCGATTCCACCGAATTCGTCCGTACACCCACTTTAGAACAGAACACATTTAGTCTTGTGTTACGCCAAAAGCCTCGATGACCGTGTTCGAGGAATTGAAGGCCTCTCCGGCCGACAAAAAGATTGTATCTCCGGCACAGTTCAAGGACCACGAGAAACTCAAATTATCCGGCCGTGTCATCAGCGTGGTCACCTCTTTGCCCAGCCAGATCTGCAAGAAGGATGACACCGGCACTCCCTACTGGACCGTGGAGTCCGTCCGGGGCCAGTCCGCTTTGCACCTGTCTTTGTTCTTCTTGCAAGAACAGACCGACTGGGAGACCCACTTGGTGGGCTGGACCGGTGAGTTGGTCAACAAGTCCAACGAGGTGAGCAACCTCTACACCAGTGACATTGAGAACGACCCGTTGTACTTGGACGAAAGTGACAAGGCCGACTTGGAGAAGAAGATCCGTGAGGCCCACCACTCCGAGAATGTCCACCCAGTGTGGTTGCTAAGGCGGGACCAGAAGCGTTGGAGAAAGTACGCTGAGAACGTCATCTGGCCTGTCTTCCACTACATCCAGGGCACTCCTACCGATGGACGTAAGGAGGACGTCGAATGGTACGACTACGTGCGGTTCAACGAGGCCTACTTCAAGAAGATCAAGTCCATTTACAAACCGGGTGACATCATCTGGATCCACGACTACTACTTGATGCTCTTGCCTCAATTGTTGAGAATGGAGTTCCCCAACGCTTACATTGGCTTCTACATGCATGCTCCGTTCCCATCCTCGGAGTACCTTAGATGCCTTGCCAAGAGAACCCAGTTGTTGGACGGTATGCTTGGTGCTGACAAGATTGGTTTCCAGAACGAGTCCTTCCAGAGACACTTTTTGAGTTGCTGTTCTCGTGTTCTCGGTCACCTGGTCACCCACGACTCCGTCTTGGCCTACGGCTCCAAGATCTCCGTCGAGACCTTGCCTATTGGTATCGACACCAAGAAAATCGAGCACGACGCTTTTTCCAACGCCAGCATAGACGACAAGGTGGCCTACTTGCGCCAGCTCTACGCAGGCAAGAAGATCATTGTTGGTCGTGACCGGTTGGACATGGTCCGTGGTGTGCAGCAGAAGCTCCAGGCGTTCGAGATGTTCTTGCAAATGTACCCAGAGTGGAGAGAGCAGGTTGTTCTCATCCAGGTCTCCTCCCCTGGCTACTCTCACGGGTCCAAGACCCAGAAAAGAGTTTCTGACTTGGTCACCCAGATCGACTCTCGTTTCGGTAACTTGAACTACACCCCTGTGGTTCACTACCAGATCCGTATCAACAAGGACGAGTATTTGGCTTTGTTGCGTGCTGCCGACTTATGTCTTATCACTTCTGTCAGAGACGGTATGAACACCACCTCTCTTGAGTTCGTGATCTGCCAGAAAGACAACCACTCTCCGCTCATTCTTTCTGAGTTCACCGGTACTGCCTCTGTTTTGGACAAGGCCATTTTGGTGAACCCTTGGGACTCCGTGGGCATTGCTAAGACCATCAACCAATGCTTGAACATGAACGGTGCCGACAAGCTCAAGTTGGAGTCTCAATTGTACAAGAAGGTCACTTCCAACACAATCCAGAACTGGTCTTCCAACTTCCTTGAGCATCTCATTGAGCACGTCGACCACACGCATGAAAACTACAACACCCCTGCCTTGAACAGACCTTTGTTGCTCAACAACTACAAGAACTCCGACAGGAGATTATTCTTGTTTGACTACGACGGCACGTTAACTCCGATCGTCAAAGATCCTGCAGCAGCCATTCCTTCGAGCAGACTCTTAAAGATTGTCGACTCACTCACTGCAGATCCTAAAAACCAGTTGTGGATCATTTCGGGAAGAGACCTGGCGTTCTTGGAGAAATGGTGGGGTTCCAAGAATGTCGGTTTGTCAGCAGAGCACGGCTGTTTCATGAGAGACGTGGGACAAGACAAATGGCATAACTTGGCTGAGACTTTCGACATGACCTGGCAAGACAAGGTGGAAGAAGTCTTCAAGCGCTACACTGAGATGACCCCAGGTGCTAACATAGAGAAAAAGAAGGTTGCTCTCACGTGGCACTACAGAAGGTCGGACCCGGAGTTGGGTAAGTTCCAGGCTGACAAGTGTACTGCTGAACTTAGAGCAACCATTGAAAAGGAGTACGACGTTGAGGTGATGGAGGGTAAGGCCAACATCGAGGTTCGTCCAAAGTTCTTGAACAAGGGTGAAATTGTCAAGAGACTTGTTCTTAACCCACACGGATCATCTCAAGACCCCTCTTTGGCCAAGCTCAACCCCGAGAAGGTTCCTGCCGACCAGCTCCCAGACTTCATGTTGTGTTTGGGTGATGACCAGACAGACGAGGACATGTTCAAATCTCTAAAGGAGATCGAAGGCAAGTGGCATCTTCAGGAACTTCCCAAGAACCAGTTCGGCTCCTACGGTGTCTACCCGGTTCTTGTTGGCCCTGCATCGAAGCAAACAATTGCTACAGCGCACTTGAACGATCCATCACAGGTGGTGGACACTTTGGGTTTGTTGGCTGGCCACGTTTCGCTCTTCGAAAGTGCCGGTTCCGTTGATATTGACGACAGAGGCCACGTTGTAAGCAGTGAATCCAGTGAGCGGTCCAAGCAGGCCATACGTGCACTCACCATGAAACGGGAGGCTTCGCAAGCTTCTCAGGCTTCTCAGAACTCACAGAATTCACAGAAGCTGAACTCTTAAAGCATAAGTAATAAATGATTGCAAAAAGTATGTGTAGGGCAGACTTTGTACCGAGGTCCACCGGAGTTTTTTACCGAGACGCATATTATCCGAGGAACTGCGCACTAAACCGGAGTTACCAACCAACGTCCCGAATCCTAATTTTCTTCATTCGTCACTATGCTGGGTTTTCTTAAGTGGGGTTTTCGTGCAACGCTTCAGCTTCATACCTCTTATGCTGAGGATTCTGCCAAGGTCGGTTCATCCACTCTTTACGACTTGGTTCACAACCAACTCTCCACAATTGACACATCTAAGAAGCTCTGGTTAAGTCCGCTCTTGTTCAACGGTACCCTTCAGACCCTCTACTACTCTCAGCACAACAGTGCTAACAAATTCCAGGTCTACTATGGCCGTGAGCTTTTTGAGTATTCCGATAAGGGTGTTGCTTCTTTGGATTGGATAATCCCAAAGCCAGAATCCAAGGACGAGTTCAAGAAGCTTTATGAGCAAACAATCCCAGAAGACTACCCACGTCTTCATCCTAGAACCAGATTCTTCACTGATAAGGAGCTTCAAGAAAGAAAGCAAGTTCACTCCGAGTCCACAGCACCTCTCTGTGTTGTTCTTCATGGGCTTGCTGGTGGTTCCCACGAACCATTGATCAGAAACTTCGGTGAGGATATCAAGAACACCGACGGTAACTGGGACGTTGTGGTGATCAATTCTCGTGGCTGCTGTCGTACAAAGATCACCACAGGAAAGCTTTTTACTGCTTTCTCCACTGACGACATCAAGGAGGTGTTGCTTGAGCTCAGAAAGAGGTACCCAAACAGACCAATCTACGGTATTGGTTTCTCTTTTGGAGCCTGTCTTTGGGCCAATCTTTTAGGAAGCGAGGACCCTGAAATTGAGGGACTTGTCAAGGCCTGTACTTTAATTGGGTGTCCATGGGACTTGGCTGACAGTGCTTACCACATTGAGACCTCCTACACTGGTCAGTATCTTTTGAACCCAGCATTGACTCTGTTCTTGACCAAGCTTCTCAAGTCGAACAGAAAGGAATTGCAGAAGCACGAGCCTGAGTTCTTCAGTGATGAGAACATCAAGAAGGCAGCAACATACAAGAAAACGTATCTTTGGGATAATGCATTCACGTGCAAGGCCATTGGCTACCCCAACTCGTTCCAATACTATAGAGAAGGATCTCCATTGAACAGAATCCACAAGATCAAGACGCCTACTTTGATCATCAACTCTACAGATGACCCAGCTGTGTCCACCCGTTTGCCAGTGTACGACGTCAAGAGCAACCCATACTTGGCAATGGTGGAGTCCAACTTGGGAGGCCACTTGGGCTTTGTCAAGTACTCTGGAGAGTTCTGGTGTGTGGAAGCTGCCACGGAGTTCCTTGACAAGACCCACAAACTAGTAGATGGTAAATAGACCTAATATAAAAAGCATTTAACCACATGAGGCGGAGCTTCCAAAATCGAAACCTTATCTTGGTGTGACGTGCATACCCGATCTGTAGGACAAAATTAGCTATTCATAAAAATTTTTTTTCCTCCCACTATTGGCTCGCAACACTTGCTTGCGGCAAAGGCTTTTATTGCGATTCGGGACCCTTACATCTGGAGTGGTATTGCCACAATAGATCAAGTGCGGCATTGCGTGAGCCCAATTGCGTTATGCTGCTTTCTGGCCGGACGCAACTCTAATGGCTAAAATTATCTCCGTGGGGAAACTGGCACTACCTGGATGTGGGACGATAACGAGGAAACTGCAAGTGAACAAAAAAAACCAAAAAAGCATAAAAAACCAAAACGTAGAAGAGAATTTCTCATCTCGCCGTACGGCTGATGCCGGCGGATTTCTAGGGAAACTCCGGAGGCGGCGGCTAAACAGTTCGGCATGGCTGAAAAAATCCCCGAAAGCCGTGTTCGCGCTGGAATGCGTCAGGTCGGCTACGAGGACGGCGCATTGCAGCCAACCGCCCTTCCTTGCATATTAAACACGTGAGTGGTCCCCTAATGCTCCACTTTTCTGTGACGTTGATTAAATGGTCACCTGAGATAGAGAAAGTCAGTGTTGCTTGGCGTGGGGTTCTCTGTGAAGAAGAAAATTTAGTCGGCCCAGAAAATAGGGGATTTCCTCCCCGTGACAGCTATTGTTCACGGAAATTTGTAGAAAGGACGCGCTCATGTCGTTTTTGCGTGTGCCTCACAAGCGCACGGAGCCGAGTTAATAGAAAAGTATCGATCCCAAGCACCCAACAGATCACGCTGACCTGATAAGGCGAGTCACCGAAAATGTAGCAAAAAATCAGCACAAGCTGGACCTGAAATTCTGTAAATTTTTATAAAAAGAAAAACCTCCGCAGCTCCATTTTTCTCAGCCGTACGGCTATTGTGTCTCCATCTGCCTTTTGTTTTTCCGGACCTGTCTCATCTCTGTTATCTCGCCGTTCCCCTTCATTGCGGCCTGTATCACCATATGACATTTTACACGCGAGCCTTTTCTTAAAAAAATCTCCCCTTCATCTGCTTCTGATCTAAACCAAAATAATTTATTCATTCCTTGATGTTTAAATCTAGTTCAAGCAATAAGCACCTATCATATTTTGATGTGCGTTTGAAACACGGCCACAAGAACACCATTCTTGTCAAGGGAAACCAGTTTGAAGTCGACAGTGTGCCCGTCGATGGCAGTGTCAAAATCCTGACCAAAGAGGACCTCCATGTCAAAAGAGTGAAATTGGCTCTTGTTGGCGTTTACGACTGTGAGTACTACGAAAAGGGCCTAGATGGGTCCATCGCTGGCCAGGTCATTGAGAGAAACTGTGCCTTGAAAGTGGTGTGGCCCAACTTGCTCACCTCAAGCAAGGGTGAGTTGCAATTGGGAAACTACGGTGACAAAATGGTCCCCTTCACAAAGCTCGACTCGTACCTCCGAAAGCTCTCCAGAGAAAACTCCCTGTCCAGTTTAATGAGTGAGGACAGCTTGGGGAGGATGGGCTCAGAGACCTCTTTGGCTCTGTCTTCCCGGTCAAAACGTACCGATGCCAAGCGTCCGCTGTACACTAGAACCAAATCTGTGGGAATGTTGAGTAACGTGAAGCCATCGCTTTTCACCATTCCAAAATCCGGGGTTGACGGCACTCCTTACCCCCAGTTGGCTGGCAAGTCCGAAGCACACTCTTTCTTGCTTCCAAAGGGCAACTACTCCATGCCTTTCCACATTCATCTTCCCGCTGACATTTCTGAGTCCGTCGAAGGACTCGCCAGAGCAAAGCTCCGCTACAAATTCGAGTGCACCATAGAAAGATCTCGTCTAGAAAAGGACTTCACTACAGCCCGCCACATTAGAGTCGTGAGAACCTTACATCCACAGAACATGAACCTCACAAACCTGATTGAGTTTTCCAACACCTGGGCTGGAAAACTCGAGTTTAGTCTCACGCTGCCCCATAAGGCTTTGCCTTTGGGCACTAAAATGCCCCTTACACTTATAGTTGTGCCTTTGGTAAAGGGCCTCTCATTCAAAGGAATGTGGGCTGAGATTGTGCAGCACTGCAACATGAAAACGCTTTCCGGAGACTCTCCCTTCTTCCAGAACCTCGTCAACAAACAAAAACTCACCTGTGACGAGAAGCACGTCTACGATGACCATTGGGAAATCAAGGGTCTTTACCACCTTCCCTCGTCATTACAGGATGTTACGCAGACATGTGAGCTCAAAAACAATTGTATCGTTGTTAAACACAGGGTTCGTGTCCTGATTCAAATCAAGAACGCTGATGGCCACGTCTCTGAGCTCCGTGCTAATATGCCAATCCAGCTTTACATCAGTCCGAACCACGGCAAAGTTACAACAAGACATCTTGAGATTGATTCTCACCACGGAAACTTCACCAGTGATGCAGACCCATCGAGAGAAGACGTTGTTTTCCACCACAGAAGAGAAAACGAGGAATCAGACGAGGAGGATGCCAACGAGTCTGGTAATGATACCACCGAAGATAGTGCTCCCCCATTGTACGACCAGCATTTCTCGGATGTGCTCTACGACCAGCTGAGTCCGAGATCGCCAATGGAGCAGCTTCGCATTAACGGTATCAAATGCCAGCTTGATTCCTATTTTGATATTCCGGTTAATCGAAATGCCAAGTCCGGAACACTGACACCATCTTTGGACGTTAATATGCTACTGAAAGTTCCCAGTTACGACCAAGCTGTGGACGAGGACTCTGACGACAGTTCCGATGAGTTGGCACCACTATACGACACCAGCGGGTCTCCCTCAATGCCCTCAATCAATGCTAAGCTTAAGGAAAGAAGCAAAAGTATGTCGAGACTTAATTTTTCCACTCCTCCCAGCATGAAAAAGGTGGCACTGCCTGCACAGTCCCCACCACCACGGTCTCCTAATCTACGGGCACTGCCACCACCAAGCAAACACCATGCACATCTCAGCTTCCATTTTGCAAGGAAACATAAATAGAGCTTCTATGAGCACATAGTACATTTGCACGTTCCCAAGTTGTAGAACCTAGATCCGTGCACCAGCTGTGGAGGTGCGGTGCACCAAAGCGAAAAGTGTCTTGACGTGGTCTCTCAACGGTACTAGTCAGGAAAACCTCCACAGAAAGAAAAATATGTCCGTTCCCACCGTTGCCAATGCAGCAGGAGCTGGAGTAACGCCGACTGGTGGTACGCCCATCCCAACAAATGGCCAGGTTTCGCCATTTGTGATCAATGTTGCCAACTATTTGCGTGATAACAAGACTCTAAAACGCAGAACCGGCTTGTTGGAAAACAAGACCGATATCGATTTCTTCAGATACAAGAGAATGGAGCGTGCTTTGCTCAGTGACGACTACAAGAAAAGACAAGCCAATCCTGCAAATCAGTTGATCCCAGTCAATGGCAAAGAAGACGTTTCGAAGATTTTCATTTCCTTCATTCTGGGCCGTCTTTTGGTGCCTTTGGAGAAATTGCATTACCTGGACGTCAAGGCCATCAAGGGTTGGAAGCCTAACCGCCAGAAGCCAACCTTGAAGGCATCGCAGAAGGCTGTGTTGGATCCAGACGCATACTACGGCTGGTTGTACACCAAGCCAAACCCTTACTTGGCTTTGTATGGTGTTTTGATGCTTATTGCTGTCTTTGCTGTTATCTTGTTCCCATTGTGGCCTGTGTTTATGAGACGTGGTGTTTGGTACTTGTCTATGGGTGTCTTGGGTCTTTTGGGGCTCCTATTCATCACTGCTATCATCAGATTAATCATTTTTGTCATTACATACTTGGCCTTGCCCCAAGCGTTCTGGCTCTTCCCCAACTTGTTCGAGGATTGCGGATTCTTTGAGAGTTTCAAGCCTGCCTACGGCTGGGCCGAACCAGCTGGAGGAAAGAAGAAGAGCAAGAAGGCCAAGAAGGCTGCTTCTGCTGCTGCTTCTGCTACTTCTCAGCCTGCTGAGACCATCAAGTCATCTCCACCGGCTGAAGGTGCTCAAGCTTCTGGTGCCCAGGCATCCTCCGGCACCGCCAAGAAGAGACCAGTTGTTTTGGAGGAAGTTGAAGATTAGAGGAGTGGCTAGTTTATATAACAAACAATATATCGTAACCTAAACAGTTGTTACCTGTAAGAGATTCTTATCTGTGGTGTGGTCAAGTGCTCCTTCCAACCTGCAGTCCTTCCCCAGGTTCTATAACAAGAGGAATTCATCCTTACCACTGCACCACAGGGATGATGTTCAATGATTTGGCGTTCAACCAGGATTTTACGTGTATTCTGATATCCACAGGCGAAGGGCACAAGATCTTCAACTGTGACCCGTTCGGAGAGTTCTATTCTCTGGTCAAAAATGAGTGCCCCACGGCTATCCAGCGGATGCTATTCTCCACATTGCTCACGATAGTGGTTCCAGAAACCGGCCAGAAAGGCGGTAATAAAATGCTTAAGATATTCAATCTCAAACAGAACCTTAAGATTTGTGACTTGACGTTTCCAAGTGGGATCATAGACCTTATGCTCAACAGAAAGAGACTCGTGGTGTTCCTTGAGCTGGGCCAGATATACATCTACAACTTGAGCAATATCACTCTTTCCAAAGTTCTCGAGGTGAATATTCCCCAGGGTGAAGATGGCCCGGAGGTTGTGGCAGATTTGAGTGCAGACGACAAGTCGTACCTTGTTCTCCCGCTTCTGATGGTAAATGACCATACCGACTTGTTCAATCTGTCTAGCTCACTGGCAGTGGACCCTAAGAAGGGATCCAAGCAGATCAGGTCTCTCATTGAGTTCACGAGGAAGAACAAGCAGACCTCGCTAATGAAAAAGGACGCAGTGCTGTTGGAGGATCTACGGAAAGAGTCACATGGGTGGATCTTGGTCTACGACACAATTGAGTTGAAACCACGTCTTTTGTATGAGGCACACGATTCTAGCATTGCCAAGGTGGCAATATCCAAGGAGGCAAACAAGATTGCGTCGGCATCTAGCAAAGGCACCATTATCCGGATTTCCCACTTGGAGGAACAAGATGAGAAGTTGAGTATCACCAGGATCACAAGTCTAAGAAGAGGACACCATCCTGCGCATGTCAATTGCTTGAAGTTCAATCTAGACTCAACGATTCTTGGATGTGGCTCTGAGAGCAACACCATCCACTTGTTCCACACAAAGGCATTATGCGAGCTGGCTGGAGAAGACGATAATGAAAATGCCGACTCGGAGGAAGAGTACGAAGGAAGCAGGCATTCCTCGCTGGAAGACTTGAACGAGAACTTGGCAAATCTACTAATCCTGAAGCAGCCACAGGATGGCTCGACTGAAGGCAAGTCGTACTTTTCGATGGTCAAGGAGAAGTCTGGACGTCTCTTGGACAGCCAATTCACCCAGCTGCTCATCAAGAAGCTTCCCTACAGGGACTACTTTGACAATTTGATTTTGGAGCCACCCAGACGGTGTTTTGCGTACACCCGGCTTCCCGAGGTGGGGCTGCCAGCACTGCGCAAGAAGAACAATGTGGAGATTGGCTTTACCAGCTCGGATGCCTTGATGCTTGCGTCATACCAGACAGGCACTTTCTACATGTTTAAGGTTCCAAAAGTCAAGGAGGACGAAAAGGCCGAGTGCACATTGCTCAGTTCACACAGTCTTATCGATTGAGACTACCAGGGGACCAAGGAGAAGGGAGGAGCGCATTGCTTATGTGCACACCGCCGAGTTGCGCTCCCAGTTGGCCCCAGGACTTGGCAATGATACGCAAATTGGATTAAAATGGGGGCACATTTTCGAGATAATTGTGGCTTCTTCCGAGGAGCGCGTTCATATGAGCATTCCAGCCAGGGGTGCAGGCATGGATTGGCCCACCGAAAAGGCCGGATTTCTATTTTTCACAATTTCTCTTTTAAACCCATTCTCTAAAAATTCTGCATTCTTGGCAGCCCTATATCTCAAATGGAGTCTGTCTTTTTTCCCTCTGTAGAGCGTTGGGCTGCAATGTGGGGAAGTGCTTAAGTGCGAAAATTTTCACAGTCTCCCGGCTAATTAGCTTATAACCCCCGTGATCCCCACCACCGCTCATAATGCTTTCAGCTAGACTAGCTTCTCGTTGTTTTCGAAATCAAGCTTTAAGAATGTCGTCCACCACGAGCCACGTCGCCGACGATGTCTTGTTCCACAATGAGAATTTGGCCAGAGTGATCACCTTAAACAGAGTGAACAAGTTGAACTCCCTTAATACGTCCATGGTGACCAAGATTGAGCCCAACCTCGTGGAGTTGGCCAAGTCTGATGTCGCCAACTTGGTCATTTTGAACTCCAACTCCCCTAAAGCCTTGTGTGCCGGTGGTGATGTGGCCGAATGTGCCCAGCAGGTGTTGAAGGGCAACCCCGCCTACGCCTCCAACTTCTTCCAGGAGGAGTACAACATGAACTACTTAATTGCCACATACGCCAAGCCATACGTGTCGTTGATGGACGGCATCACCATGGGTGGCGGTGTTGGTTTGTCCGTGCACGCTCCATTCAGAGTTGCAACCGAAAAGACGAAGTTGGCCATGCCGGAGATGGACATTGGCTTCTTCCCAGACGTCGGTACCACCTTCTTCTTGCCTAGATTGGACGACCACTTGGGTTTCTACTACGCCTTGACTGCCCACGTGCTCTCTGGTCTTGATGCCTACGTTGCTGGCTTTGCCACCCATTACGTTCCTTCTGACCGTGTGCCATTGTTGGTGAACCGTTTGGCCAACTTGAACCCACCTAAGCTCAACGGTGCACCAGTCGAGGGCTCTGTGGTGAAATCCCAGAAGGAGTACTTCATCCAGGTGAACATGGCCATTGAGGAGTTTGCCGAGACCAAGCTCCCTGAGGGCTACAAGTTCCACTTGGCCGACGACGAGATTGCTCTCATCAACACTGCATTCTCCTCCAACACCTTTGAGCAGGCCTTGGCTGTGTTCAAGAACGCCAACACCGAGTTTGGTAACAAGACCTACGAGCGTTTGGTGTCCAAGTCCCCAACCTCTACCCACGTTGCGTTTGACTTGTTGAAGAAGGGTGCCAAGAACGACCTTCGTTCCCAGTTGGAGTTGGAGTTGGTCACCTCCACCAACATGATGTTCAACAACTTGGAGAAGAACGACTTTGTCAAGGGTGTCAAGCACAAGCTCATTGACAAGATCAAGGAGCCTTTCTTCCCTCAGTGGTCTCCATTCGAGGAGGGCACCGTCAAGAAGCTCCAGCTGAACTCCATTGCCACTGCCAAGCTTGCCCAGCCTCTCATAAGAAAGTACTTTGGCGTGAACTTCAAGGAGTATCTCTTCAACTTTGGTCTTCCAACCAACGGAGAGGTTGCTAACTACATCACTGGCCAGGACGGCTCCAACAGAAAGTACTTGCCCACACCAAACGAGGTGTTCAGACACTTTGAGAGCACCACCGGCAACAAGTTGGGTGTGAGAGCCAAGGTGCAAAGAATCTTGAACCTCCACGGCGAAGCTTCCAAGTACGACAACAAGTACGTTTCGTGGAAGAACTAATGACCATTCCCTTCTCTTGTACATTTATATAATCCCGCTCTGGGCTTAACGCATTATTATACAACATTAGACGATATTTAAAAAATCATTTGAACTTCTCGGCAATCAAGTCCTCTCCGAGCTCGTTGTAGTCGGCTTTTGAAATAAACCAGTTATCCAAGGCAATGTTGGCATTCCCGTTTTCGTCCTCCACGCTCTCGTTGAGCATGTTGGCCAAACTAGCAGCACCAAGCCACGAGCCGAACTTCTTGTCGAAGGTGTCGTTGATGTCTCCCAAACCGTGGTTTCTCAACGGACTGATGTAGATCTTGTATGCAGATGCAATCATGTAGTTGGAGAACACAGAAGGAGCAGAACGAGTGATGTCTCCACAGAGTCTGTCGACGAAACCTGGAATCAAAGAAGTACCACCGGTGATCAACATACTGGAGAAGAACTGTCTCAAGATCTCGTTGAATCTAGCATTGGCTGTCAGGGACTGGGCATCTCCCGTGGAAGAGACCAAGGTCGATTCTAGATTCTTCAATGTGTACAAGACCAAGTTGGACACACCGTGGGTGTGGGCTTTGTCGAAGGCAGGGTCTGGGATAGGAATATCTGGGAATTTGTTGAGGTGAGGAAGGAAAAGTGGTTCCAGAAGAGCAGAGCATTCTGCATCATTGTAGTATACATGGGTTCTGTCCGGAAGCTGGAAGTAGCCCGGCAGACGGTGCACGGCTGGCGTGTAGTAGGCGTTTGTAGGTGGGAAACCTGGAGGTGGCTCTTGCACAGAGAGAACTGTCTGCTTGAAGTTCCGCAAGACATTCTGGGTGATGTGGTACTGCTGGAAGGAAGGAGAGGCGTTGATCACCGTTGGAGGCAACAATCTGGTGTAGTCAAGCTTGGATGGCTCGTAGCCCAACTTGGACTCTATACTGCGCATGGCGTGCAAGTTGACAAAGTCACCAGCGTACTTGGAGTGGAAACACAGCTTCAGCTGGATGATACCATCCAAAATAGGCGTCACACTGGTCACTCCTGCACCAACATCAACAACAAAACCACTGGAGCGGCCCATGTGGTAAAGCTGGGCCAAGGGGCTCTTGACAAGTGAGAAAAGTGGGGCTTCCAAGTTCTCAAAGGCAATCTGGGCAGCAGCAGCCTTGTTCTTTGGGGTGTTCCACGGCTGCTCAGTCAACACCAATGGGTGGTCCTTGGACTCGACACCGTTGCCGCCATCAAGACTCAGGTAAACGAATTCCCAGTTTTTCACGATATTTTCCCAGTCGTAGACAAGACCGTTGTCCAAAAGCGTCATCACCTCGAGATCTGGTCTGCTGGATATCTGGTCATCTCCAATGAGAACATTCTTGTTTTCATCAACAGCGTAGTTTGAGCTGAAAACAACAGAAGGAAGATCCTCCAGTGCAAAGCCTGCACGTGTGCTGCTTGACCCATTGTCAATGACAACAGCCGGGAGAGAGTTGACCATGTCGTATTTTGTGGATTTCTGTGCTTTCTACACCCAAACAAGTTCGCGTTGACAATTTTGTTTACTTCTGGTGTACGGGTGTGTGCTGCACTCACGGCTGCAAACCCACTCACCGCCAGAGCTCAGAGGCTGTCATATCGGAGCATTCTTTGACTTCTCTTTTCTTTGGCGTTCCTAATAAATGAAAATTGCTCACCAGCCCAACAGTGGCAAGCCCGTCTATCGGTGGCACTGCCAGCATTTTCCACTCCTTGTCTCTCTTCCTCTTCACCTTCTCTGCCCTCTCAAACATATCCTCAAAAGTAGGCTGAAGATGCTCCTTGGGAGAAATTCCAAGCTTTTCCTTTTCGTCTTTGAGTCCAAGTTCTGCCTCGACGTCCATTGTTTCGGCCCGTGCTAGAAGCTTCTCAAGGTTCTTCTCTTTGGCTGCCATTTTCTCGTAATACTTCCTTTGTGCCACTTGGTCTTGGAGCTCACCAAGGAGGTTTTGGTTCTTTGCTTCTTCAATCTGGCTCTGAATAATCAGGGCCTCTTTTGCTGCTAACATAAGACTTCTTTTGATCTCTCTATTTAGCTCCTTCTCCTCTTCTATCTCTCTGAGTAGCATCAGAGCTGAGCTTATTGAAGACATGCGACTATGAAGGTCGAATATGCTATTAATTATGGCTTATGACAATTATGCTGGTGGTCGTAATATGGCCAGACACAGTTTGTGTCTCACCGCGGTTGCACAAAGACGCTTATGCTGCCGATTCGCTTTCGGTCTTTTTCGCCTTCTCCTCGGCCGTCTTGCGTAAGGCCGCGTTTTCTTCTCTGAGCAAGTTGAGCTCCACAAGAAGACTCTGCTTGTTGCTGTAGCTGACCATTCTTCTTAATGCGTCATTCTCCGACTGCAAATTGCAGAGTTTACTAGTGATCCGATGGGCCAAGTCCTGGGCATCAAAGGTACCATCTCTGGTCACATTGGTGGAGCCCTCCATCACAAGCCCCACCATAATCGCATCCAATCTGGTCTTGGTCTCTTCTAATTCGTGGTTGCGTTCATTAAGAGTGCGTGTGAGGTCTTTGAAAAGTTGGTAGTATTTAGAAGGCATCTGGATCGATGAACTGTTGCATGCTTTGTTGGACGTTGTCTCTGGCTTGTCTAACTTGAGGGCTTTTAATTTTTTTAAAATCGATTTGTTTACCTCGTCTTGAACTGCTAACTCTAATGTCAGTGTTTCGACTTTGCTCGGCTCTCCAGCGGCTTTGCCGTCTGCGGTTGCTTTAGCAAGGTAATTGTTATTATTGATTTGGTTAGCAGAAGTTGATGTGGAGATGGGTGTACTTGTGTAAGGTGTTGAAGGCAGAAGGGGCATGAACACCTGATCGCTCTCGTCCGTTGGATCAAAATGTGAGGAGTAGCTTGGAGTGCCGTAAGTCATGCGATAGGGTTTGCGGGTTCCCACATCGTCTCCACTTATGGAACTGAGTCTATTATGGGTACCAACAACTGCGTCTGGTATGACTCGGGCATTACCGTAACCCCAACTGTATTCCGCTGGGGTTCCTACTGCAGCGTGTTGGTTGAGTTGGTTCAGCCTTGGGATCGAGTAGTTTGAAGCGGCAATGCTATTCCCGGATCCCGTGGTGCTAGTGGAAGCAGAGGTGGCTGGATGCATAAAGCTTGGTAACAGAAGTTTCTGCGCTGTATTGTACTTTGAATCCAACTTTCCTTTTCCAGTCCATGCTGGTCGCTGTTTAACAGCATCGAAACCATTGGGAGTGAGTGGCGAGTAAATATCAGTATCTGTCTCTTCAGAACTGGCCCCAGTGAATCCATTGGACATGGTCGCTGTGATGCTGCCGGAGCTGATGGGGTTGAATCCCATGGCCCTGTAATCAATAGACTATGCAAGTTAGCAAAAGACTCTATAAGATGTCCACTTGGTTATACATACCCCGTCGTGAGAATGTTCCATCATAGGGTTTCTGTTCAATTGGTTCTTTATATCTCGTTTATCGAGGAGCAATGTATTCGCTGTGTCAGAAGGGCGATTCAAGACTTAAATCGTCGTCTTGTGAGAAAAAATTGAAACGAGAAAAGCAAAAGCTTTAAGCTTAGAAAGGGATTAAAAATTAGCGTTGCCTGGGATATTGTTTCGTGTGCTCGGGTATTTATACCCATACGCTAAGCGAGCCTCCGGCCCTGTTTCATATTTGCAGCCATTCCGCGGGTGCTGATCGCGCCTCCTGAATGGGGGGCTTGACAAAAATGACGGTCTCTATAAAGTCCGTTTAAGCTTTACAAAATTGCAGCCTTGCCCTTTTCGTAATCATTTGTTTATTTTTATATATCAGTGACTGTGAATATGTGATATGAGGAGTTAATGCTGGTCCGGATACGTCACATCTGCAAAAACGGCGCGCCCCCGCCACCAACACCACTCAACATTTGCCGTAGCATCTGACCATTGGGAGTTGCAAGCACTTGTTGCGGAAGCTTTAGGATCCGATCTTCCAAGTTCTTTCCTACTAGGAAGTCAAGGACAACATCTGTGAAGTGGTTGCAATTGTTGTCAAAAAGATCATACCCCAAGCTGGTGTATTTTCCTTGATCGTGGTTTCGGAGATCTTCCAAAAATTCGTCAAACACCTCTTCTGGAATAAATGTGTTTCCCATCTCAAGAACTTCTTTCGGTACTCCGTACTTTGTTTGACCTGGGGTAGGATGTGATTTGATGCCCTGATCTATGTAGTATTCTTTTCCATATACGACAACCAGTGTGTGATAGATAGCCTCGATTGAAGACCCTAGAATCATTGGTGAATACAAGGCGGCAAGGCCTCCAGAGAGGTCATAGACGTTGACTTTAACCGGGGACTCCTCTTCCTCGGACATTATATTGTTGTTTTCTTGAGTGGCAAAAGCTAGCTGCGATCACCTCGGTTGATAAGGTCACGTGCCTGATTCATCGGACGGTAGACTTGGAGGTAGTACTGATGGGGCTTTAGTTTCTTCGCGCACTCGGCTAAAGTCGCACTAAGCCTTGGCTCCGGAGCCTTCATCAAGTTTCACAATAGCGCAAAAGCTCTTATTTTAAAACCAGTTATCACAAGCGGGTGTCACAAACGCAGGGCTGATTCTATACGATATTATCAGATTATCAAGAGATTTACAGAACGTTTTCTGGGCTTCTCCTGCAGACATATCCGATCCGGGCTAAACCTGCCAGAAACCCGGAATCTGGATGCCAGATTTGTAATAGCATTTATTTTTTTACAGTTCCAACAGGTGATAATTGGTGTCTCTACCCCGGACTAAGAAGCAATTCTAGAAATTTAAAAACTACGTAAACGAAACCCTAGCAGCCGGTTTACGACTAGAACCAAGAACCGTCACGTGCGGAGCAGGAGCCGAAAAAAAAAAATTAGAGCGGAAGTCAAAGCGAAAATTCTCAAGTCCTAGATCGTTCTCAAACTTCATCCCTGGGCACCTTTGCCATCTAGAATGATCATTTCGTGTGTCCTACCATAATATGCCCTCACCTTCTATCAATGCTGAGATAAGAAATTATAAAACCCAACTTGACGAATTTCTTTCCAAAAAGTTTGTGGATCAATCACTCCTCCTTGGCTTTACTGCCGTTGTCCAAGGAAAATTTCTTACTTGGATCAACCTGGAGGCTAATGAATACCACAAAAAACTCCATAGCTTTGGTTCTCAGGATCAACCAGCATCCCAGCGGGTTGTTGACTTTGATCTGATTGAGCTTTTCGAGTCTCTCTGGGGACTCTTTTATCATCCCATTATTAAATTCTTCCTGCGTCAACATGCTGACCTTTATACTCAGCTGATCGACTCATTGTCAGCCTCAAAGAAGGGGAAGAAGGGCGCCAATTTCAAGGCCGTGGAAATGAGAAAGTTGAACGAGACCTTTTCTCGTTTTGTCAAAGGTGCTTTCTCTTTCTACCGTAATGAACTTGAATATTTGCTTTCCAACTACTCTAATACCTTGTTTCCATCCTCCATCTTTGATGAATTGGAGTTGAACTTGGACACATCGAAAGCTGTTGCCTCTCTGAGCATTGACTTTAAAACTAATCATTCATATATGTTATACTACTGCCTTCTAGGCATGGGCAACTTGTCTCGTCACTCAACTGTCATAAAGATGAGTTATGTCAAGCCTTGCAAATCTATCTCAGCTTACTACAAACACCTTAAGCAGCAAAAAAGTGGTGAGGTGCAACTGGCAACCAACTATAGTCATGCTTTGCTATTTTATAGCAAGTGTATTGCGTTGTTGCCTGCGCTTAATGAGCCTTATAATCATATTGGTGTTATTTACAACAATCTTAATAGAAAAGGTGAAGCGGTTATGTGGTTCATGAGATCTCAATTCACCAGAATCCCAAACTACACCGTTGGGAAAGTTAACATGATCACTGTGTTTGAGAAGCCATGGCTCGAAGATGCATATGCCGTGGCCAGCCAGTGTCCCCCTGCAAAATTAACTAAAGATCACGTCCAGAACATTCTTCTCCGTGTCTTTGCTAACTTTTTCTTTTGGCGTTCATACAAAAAACCATTTCTGTGTGAACGTGCACAAGCTGAACTTCTTGGAATACTTTTTTCTAACCCTGCAACCACGGGGTTTGTCAAGGATGTTGCATTCATTCAACAGCAGCTTGTTCTATTAATTTGCTTTTATTGTTGGGCTGACGTGGAAAAATTGCAAACTGCTAAGAAGAGCGTTGCTTTGTTTTTCGTGGCGTACCTTAATAGTTACGTCCGTGATCTCTCGGATCTTTCCGAGACACGTCTCCAGCATTTGCCAAACATTCGGTTGATTTTGGCTTTTATTAGGAAGAATCCTCTGTTCTTGAACTACGATAAGGGCGATCTCTACCACAATTGGAGGAAAGCCATCAATGCTTTGATTTCGCAAGATGAGAGCATGGAGTTCAAGGATATCATGGGGGATGCTTTCACGTCTGAAGAGGCACCATCAAGAACTCACTTTTTCGACGAAGATGTACAGTTTAAAGACTTCGGACCGATTGGATTCCAATTCAAGGATTTCCGTGACGACCATTTGTTCAGAGCCGATGACTCCACTCTCTTGTTTGGATCCAAATACTACAAGGGAATGCCCGCATTTCTTGATAATGCTGCAGTGCAGAGGATTAATAAGGACATGGAGCTTTTGAACGGAACTGGTGAACTGACACGTGCGCAAGCCGTTGCTGAAGAAACGGAGCAATACGAGAATAAACTCCGTCTTTCTGCTGTTGCTTCACAGATTCACCGGTCATTCCCTGCTTTATACTTTGATACCGACACAGGTTCAATTGAGTTGGACGTGGAAGTTGCCACTACTCAGAAGAACCAGTCTAAGAAGAAAATTGCCAAGGGCAAGCCAAAGATTCTTAAGCATTTCAACGAAGAAACACCATGGAGAACGTTGGCACAGATTGAGAAAGATAAGAAATCTCTGGAGAAGACTGGCGCAAAGCCTAAGATCCAGCTCAAGAAGCCCGAGAAGAAAGCCTCTCAGGAATCGCAAGACGGTGAACAAGGCAAGGGCGAGCTCCAGGTGGCTAATCTGTCTGTTGAAATTTCCAACTCCACCGCGGCACCAAGCTCATTGGAAGAAATCGAGCTGATGATAGCAGGGCATGCCAGACATTTCGGTAACCGGGTTAACGGAAGAGAAATGGATGTTGATGCTGGTCTTACTGACATGGTGAACTCTATAGTGAGCGACACGGAGCACGACAAGCCTAATGACCACGACATTGTGAGTGCAAGCACTCAGAAGTCACACTCCAGTCAGCATAGCCAGTCAGAGCAGCCCGGCTTTCAATCTATGCAAGAGAAACCGCAGCTTTTCTCTCCGCAGCCCTACATGGAGTCTAGAATGGGTGGGCTTTCTCCATGGCCCTCTCAGGCACCTCCAGTGTTTGGCCAGATGCAGCCAACCACACCAGTGCGTGCCTCTATGACTCCGCTGTTCCCACAGCAGCAAATGCAGCACCCAATGTCTCATTCGCAGCCATTGGCACACGGGCAGATGCCTGGCAATTTCATGGCCATGATGCAACCTCCGCCAGTGTCTGCGCCAGCTGGTCCACCAGGCGCACCAGGAACACCAAGTTTCCAGGGTATGGCACCAATGTACCCATATCCACAACCGATGTACCCAATGCCCCCACCACAGGGCCCTTGGGCACCTATGCCTGAGCCAATGCCGTGGAACTACCAAAACGGATTTTTCCTGGGTCCTATGGACGGCTCCAAGCAGCAGGGCCATTGAGCTTGAATGAGCATGAATGGGGTTTTACGACCACGCTTTCCCCGTTTCTTTTTTTTTTTTTTTTTTTTTTTTTTTTTTTTTTTTTTTTTTTTTTTTTTTTTTTTTTTTTTTTTTTTTTTTTTTTTTTTTTTTTTTTTTTTTTTTTTAGTTTTAAATTTTTTAGTGTTTATTTACGTGGCTCAGCTGTCTCGACCATCGAGGTGAATAAGCACTTTTTGCATGAACCTTATTTAGTCTAGGCCAATAAGAGGTCCGCTGATACCCATGCGAATAAGCATGGACCGTGTGACGACCCGGCCCAATACACATGGACCAAATAATTACTGGTTTCGTAAACAAACTATGCGATGTAGAGTGGCACCATCGAACTAAAATCTCCAAAAGAATCTGGCTCCTTTGTGGACTCTTATCGGTCTCGGTAGATTCTGTAGTGCGCGTTCTCATCGTGTTCCGCTAGATCACCGTTTTTCCTGCATTGGCTGAAATATCCATCACACCACCGTCGTACAAATAGAGCGTATATTCATTTGGGTGGGTCGATATTCAAGACAGTTGCCGAAATGAGCGAATCCATCACCCACAGAGGCTCCAAAGAGACCTTCACCGCCGAAACCCCGCCAGCCGATTCGCCAATGGAAGTCCTCAACGAGTACTACTGGACAAAGGAGGCCGAGCCACACGTGGCAAGAAGAAAGGCCATCATAGCCAAGTATCCCGAGGTGACCAAGCTCACAGGACACGAGCCCAAGACAAAGTGGTATGTCATTGGGGTGGTTTTGCTCCAGCTCTCCGTGGCCTACTACCTCCGGAACCAACACCCATTCACATTGAAGTTCTTTGCTTTGGCCTACGTCATTGGTGCCACCGCCAACCAGGCCATTTTCTTGGCCATCCACGAGCTCTGCCACAACTTGCTCTTCAAGAAGCCCCTCCACAACAAGTTGTTCTCCATCTTTGCCAACACGCCTATTGGCATTCCCTACAGTGCTTCGTTCCAGCCCTACCACCAACTCCACCACAAGTTCTTGGGTGACGAGTACTTGGACACCGACTTGCCCACACCTTTGGAGTCGATTGTGCTTTCCAACGTCTTGGGCAAGGTGTTCTTTGCCACGTTCCAGATCTTGTTCTACGCCTTGAGACCAATGTTCATCACACAGATCAGATTCACATACATTCACTTGTTGAACATCATCTACCAGGTGTCCGTGGACTACCTCATGCTCAAGTACTGGGGTGGCTACAGTTTGTCGTACTTCATCATGTCCTCCTTCTTGGCTGGCTCTTTGCATCCATGTGCTGGTCACTTTATCGCTGAGCACTACGTTTTGAACGAGCACAACAAGCCCAGAAACGCAAACGGCAAGTTGGGCAACCTCGACGAAAGCCTTGTTCCCCCAGAAACCTACTCCTACTACGGTTCTTTGAATCTTCTCACCTGGAACGTTGGTTACCACAACGAGCACCACGACTTCCCGTTTGTCGCCTGGACAAAGTTGCCAGAGTTGCGTAAGCTTGCACTGGACTTCTACGACCCCTTGCCCAGCGTCAACTCGTGGTGTGGTGTCATCTGGGGCTTCTGCTTCAACGACATCAACACCTTGTGGAACCGTGTCAAGAGACAGGGCACCGAGAAACTGGGCACGAAAATCAACGGGTTGGACAAAAACTAAAAGCGCTTTGGTCGCAATCTCTACATAGGTCAATCAGAATGTCTATTCTACACTAGTTACAAGTTCTTGATCAAGCGGGTCAAGATGTCCACGCCTCCGTCGTAAGCAGCCAACTTCTCCTTCACCACCTTCTCGATATCCTTCACGTCAACCAAGTCTCCCTCGTTGCTGTCGTCACCTTGGCCCAACACCTTCACTCTCAACTTGCCGGCTGGGTACTCCTCCTTACCCAAGATGACAGCCAACTTGGCTCCCACCTTCTCGGCAGCGTCAAACTGCTTTCTGATGTTGGCCTTGGCCTTGTACACGTACTCGGCGTTGATGCCCTGTGCCCACAACTGCTTGGCAACCTGCATTCTCTGTGGCAAGAAACCGTTCCAGTCTGGACCACCGCCAAATGCCATCACAAACACATCGGTGTGGCATGCAGACAAGTTCTCCCACTCCTTCTGGGCTCTGGCCTTGATGATGGAGAAGATTCTCTCCACACCAAAGGAAATACCCACACATGGAATGGACTTGCCGTTGGAGAACATACCAACAAGGTTGTCGTAACGACCACCGGCAGCAATGGAACCCACACCAACGTACTCAGATGCATCCTCGACTTCCTTGCCGTCCTTCTTGGCCTTGGCCTTCAAAGCCTCAGCGTCAGATGGGGCAGCAGAGGCAGAGGTGACGGCCTCGTAGATCAAACCGGTGTAGTAGTCCAAACCTCTGGCCAAGGAAAGGTCAAAGGACAAGAAGTTGGAGATGCCAAAGGCCTCGACGTAGTCGTTCAAGATGGACATCTCCTCAATACCCTGTCTGGCGGACTCGTTGGAAGCCAAGAGCTCGGAGGCCTTGAGGAACTTCAAAGTCTCAGAGATGGACCCACTGACCTTGACGAACTCGCCAATCTTGTCGGCAACCTCTTCGGTCTGGCCCTTCTCCACGATCATCTCCTTCTTGACTGCTTCCCATGGCAATTTGTCCATCTTGTCCACAGCAGAAGAAATTTTACGCACATCCTCGTCCTTGACACCACAGGCCTGGAAGATACCGTCCAAAATCTTACGGTGGTTCAACTTGACCTTGAAGTCGTTGACACCCAAGGAAGTCAAACCTTCACACAAGATGGCCAAGATCTCAGAGTCTGGCACCATGGTGTCGTAGTTACCGGCAACATCGAAGTCGCACTGGTAGAACTCTCTCATTCTGCCCTTGGTCATGGCTGGCTGGTCTCTTCTGTACACCTTGGCAATGTGGTATCTCTTGATGGAGCTTATACTGTTGCAGGCGACGAAACGGGCAAAAGGCACCGTCAAGTCGTATCTCAACGAGGTCAATTCACCACCCTGGTCCTCAAGATTGTAAATCAACTTGGAGTCTTCACCGTACTTTCCGGTCAAGATGTCTCTGAGCTCAAACACTGGTGTGTCGATGGTAACACCACCGTGTCTCTGGAAAAGAGAGCTCAAGGTGCCAAAGATTTTCTCTCTCAACACCATATCCTTATCGGCCCAGTCCTTGGTACCCTTTGGCGTTTTCAAGGAGAACTGGGACTCCTGTTTCTTGGATTTTTTCGACTGCTTAGGTCCATTTGGATTGGCCTGTGTGGCCTCCAATTTCTGTGCGGTTTCGGCGGACATCGATCTGGCGGTCTTGCTTGTTGTGTGTAGTAGTCGACGGCAGAATCTACTCAACATCCATCTGATCACTGCACCAGCGCACTTTTTCATCGAAATCTGTCACCTCCGGTGTACGGGTTCTGTCATCGAGGCATTCCTCCCCCGGTGATTTGTTTTTGGTTATTATGGGAGAGGGGAAATTTTAGCTGGGCTTTTCATTGCCAAAAGCTAATTTTTAGGTAGTTTGTTTAGTATTCATCGGCAAAGTTGGCTGTTCATTGGTATGAGTCAGAGTCAGATGGCTGCGAAACGTGCGGTACAGTAACCTCCAAACACAGAAATTCGATGAATTTTGTACGAATAAAAGTCTAGTGGTAGTCAATACATCCTACAGTAAGTCCCGTGAGCCCTCTCATTTTTAGTACTTACCACAAACCCTCAAACTTGGTTTTCTTTCTAGGCACCTCCTCGTCCTCGTTAACTGCGTTAGGCTTGGAGTACCCGAGTCTCATGACACCGTCACTGAGAAGACGCTTACCCCAGCTGCCGGCAGCAGGATCACCCGTTTCGTCTCTGCACTGCTTCAAGAATGGCAACAAAGAAGTTCCTCCAGTGCCCTTCTCTTCAGCACCAGACTTCTTGGATCTGGCCAATCCGGAACGAAGAGTCGACGAGGAACCCATGTGTGGCACCTTCTTGGCCTGCAAAACAACATACCTGGTGACAATCTGGATGTGCTTGTCTCTGAACAGCTTCAACATCGCCAAGCATGCATCGTATGCAAGTGTAGCCTCCAGATGCTGATTATTCTGCAAAACTACATCACGGATTTGTGTCTTTTTGTCCACCTCTTGAACAAACTCACGGTGTTCACGGGGCATGTAGCCTCTCATGTCTAGAAGAAAGCTGTTTTCCTCCTTTGGCAACACAGGCTGGCCAGCATGAGGAGGAGGTCTTTCGCCTGTGGAATGATGGTGCACACTCAAAAGCGCATCCAAAAACTGGATCAATGAAGACTGGGCATTGGAGCCACCAGCGTATGTTTTTCTCTGTGGGTCTTCTCCATAGAGAACGCCATTTTTGTCGAGACCAACAGCCTCCATGTTCTTCCAGCCAGCAAGATATGGTCTGATACGGAAGTAGAACACGTGTGGGTCACACATCTCCTCCATTCTCATCAAGACAGACCCCAAGTGGTCGATGCTCTCAGCAAGTTTTTGTAATGTGGCTGTCAACTTGTTGAGCTCACCATTTTCCGCTTGGTCCATGGCCTCAGTGCCCAATCTGACACATTCTCCTCCACTGAACTCGAAAAATACACTCACCAAATAGAACCACGACTCGTCAATGGATCCTGTGAATGTGTTGATAGTGGTGAGATTGTCCCAGTTGAAGTTGCCCTTCTCAAGCAGAGATTCCCCACTGGGAATGATCTCCTTGAAGTTCCAAAGACACAAACCGGCGTACGTGCCCAAAGGAGGAAGGCCCAATTGATTTGCGGTATCTATAAGTGGGTCTGCAATCTGTGCTGGGATGTGGCTAGTGGGTGTGTCTGTGCCCCAAACATAAGCATGGGCCATGAAACCCAACACCTGGTATGCTCTTCTGACCTCTTCCACCAGAGACAACTCATCAGTAGACAAATGAGGTAACTTGTCTATGACTTTTCTGACTTTCCGGCTCAACAAGAGCGCAGGCAAGTTTTCCATGACATGCTCCCAAGGTTGGTATTTCTGGTGGGGCAACCGGGTTATGGGAAGTGCAGAGGGCAAGAACCCTGTCACTGGGGATACCCTGAATGAAGTAAGATCCAACATGAACAATTAGTTGCCTGAAAAGTTACACTGCTGTGGTGCAAGGTGATCGGAGATAATGCAGTACTTAAAGAAAATTATTTAGATCAGGTGATGAATAATCATAGCTCGCAAGCAGTTTTCTGTGCAACAAAAAATTTAAACAACGTATTCAGGTATGGACTCACTAGTGGAAGTTTATTTCCCGGGTATTAATTCCCGTTATTTTTATTTAATTTTATTATTTTCTTGTTCGTATTCTCTATAAGATGGTAGACCCTTGCAGCTCTCGCGGCGTTAAGTCTGCCGCAGTCTCCACAGCAATGATGCCACTTTCTTCGGGTATTCGGCCGCTACAAAATACACCCATTTTCAGTAGGACTTCGAGTTTACTAACGGCCAATCAGATCACAATGGGAGTCGTCTTCGTAAAGGAAGCTGGAGGTTGCAGAAATTGGTATTTTTTGGACGGCTATTATCAGTTTATGCGAATGGTGGCTTGTATGCTCTGGCCGTTATGATGCATATAGCGTTTTAGTTGTTTTAGACCGCTGCGGCGAATGAGATTGTGTAGGAAGATTAACGGTAAATCATGAAGGACCGTTAGCTTTTTTATTTAGGATAGACCAATATGGGTTTAGATGGTTGCGGGCACTTAGTCCCAGACTACGGGCAAGGTTATGTGCATGCTCTTTTTTTTTTTTTTTTTTTTTTTTTTTTTTTTTTTTTTTTTTTTTTTTTTTTTTTTTTTGTCTTGTTGCATGCTTCGGTACATACACTGATTGTCTCACTGTACGCTGTAAAAAGGTGCACTATACATCAACATACATTACTCGCTTAAGACGTATAAGGATGTGAGTGAAGGGTTCGGCTCGGTTGGTTTTGATTGCTAAAGTTAAGGTTAGCATTTTTTGATATTTTTAGAACACAGAATGTATGTCGTTCGAATTTACACGAGAAGTGGAGATCCCCCACGTAACTGCGAAATGGGAAAAGTGATCATTTGTTCAAACGGAATGATCCTACGTAAATCCGCCAATCAAGATAGAGAAACAAAAATAACCGGAAACAACAACCCTCCGATTACAATAACTACAGAGTATCTGAGCGATTAATTTTTCTTGACGGTAATTTTATTACACTGCCTGGAGTGGTCACTTACGGAAGACTGGCGCGGGGGCTGAGACAGGAGTGACATATTCGCACCCGTACACCGAGGCAGACGGAATGTAATGATCGGTGAGCGAATTCAACAATCGCAGACACAGGAGAGGGCAATTGAGTGACATCACAAACCTGCTACCTGACACTATCAACACATCAAGAAAATGTCGTTGAAAGGATTAAAGAAAACGATTGTGAGGGCCCCACAGAATTTCCGGCAGAAGCTCAACATGGGCGAAGTCACTGTGGACCCTGTTTATGCTGACGCAGAAAGGCGGTTCAAGGAGTTGGAGTTGGAAACGAAAAAGTTGAGTGAAGAGTCAAAGAGATACTTCACTGCCATGAACGGGATGTTGGACTTCCAGATTGACTTCTCCAAGGCCATCGAGGAGATTTACAAGCCAATCAGTGGAAAGTTGTCTGACCCCAACGCCACTGTGCCAGAGGACAACCCAGACGGTATTGAGGCCAGTGAGGCATACCGAGCAGTTGTTCAGGAGTTGAAGGAGACCTTGAAGCCGGACTTGGAGCTCATCGAGAAGCGTGTGGTGAACCCGGCGCAAGAGCTCATGAAGGTCATCCTGTCGATCAGAAAAATGGCAACGAAGAGAGACCACAAGCAGGTTGACTTGGACCGTCGGAAGAGAACGTGGAAGAAGTATAACGAGAAGGCGGAGCGCACGGCCAAGGACGAGGAGAAGATGTACAACGCTGAAGCAGAAATGCAGATTGCTCAGGAGGAATACGACTATTACAATGAGATGTTGAAGTCCCAGTTGCCCACCTTGTTCCAAATGCAACTGGACTTCATCAAGCCGCTCTTTGTTTCCTTCTACTACATGCAGTTGAACATCTTTTACACCTTGTACAACCGCATGGAGGAATTGAAGATCCCATACTTTGACTTGAACTCCGACATTGTTGAGGCTTACCATGCAAAGAAGGGCGATGTCGAGGAGCGCACGGACGCTATTGGTATCACTCACTTCAAGGTTGGCCATGCCAAGTCCAAATTGGAGGCAACAAAGAGAAGACATCAGCAACAACAGGAGTTAAACTCTCCAAGCACTCCAGCATCACCTACGTACAGTGCTCCTCCACAATATGGCCAGCAGCAGTATGCACAACCACAGTACCCTGAAGAAAAGGCAGGTTACAATGTTGTTCCTCAGCAGCAGTATGACCAGACACATTATCCTAACGAGAAGGCAGGTTACAACGCTGCTCCACAATATGGCCAATATGGACAACAGCCGGCACAAGCAGCACCGGTTCCACCGGCACCAGTGCCAGCAGCAGCACCAGGAGCAGCACTGTGCACCGCATTGTACGATTACACCGCACAACAGCAAGGAGACTTGACCTTCACAGCTGGTGCTGTGATTGAGGTGATTGAGCAAGGCGACCCCAACGGATGGTGGACTGGACGGTACAATGGTCAAACGGGAGCATTTCCAGGTAATTACGTCCAGCTCAACTAGACTAAATATTCGATTAGGTAGATAAATAGCAAGCCAATGTTGATACGACCAAACGCATGTTGTTACAGATTAAGGGTTTCTTGGTACAGACAATCAACCAAGGCTCGCAGCCAAGTGCACATGCTGCTTTGATGATGTAAACGCATAGGAGGCTTGCACGTGGTAGAGTAAGATGCGTGTTCCAAGTTGAACCTCGCACGGGCACGGAGTACCCCAAAAAAGGTAATGCACAGCATGTAAGTAGGGGCCCTGGAACGCCATTTCAGTGATGTATAGCTTGGTTACATTTGAAGAAAGTTGGGTGATTGGCAATTTTTAGAAGGCTAATTAAAAAAAAAGCAAACAATCTTGAAGTTTTTTTGTTTACTAAGAAAAAGGAGAAAAAAGAAACGGCATTCATCGACGGAGACGATGACCGTTGAGCGGGGTCCGGATTAATGGATTTCCACATGCTAGAACGGTTATCGCTTGTAGCCCTTTGCTCTCTTAATAACTACGCCACGGCGAGGACGGCTGTATATATCGGTTTCTGTATTATGTTCGAATAATGGTGATCTTGTTTGACTTGTGTGTAAGCGTCGCCGATCGCTTTTTGCCGTTGGAGAAGCCACCGCGATTCCAACGAAGCAGCGGACCGCTCACGCAGGCTATGTAACATAATAAAAAGCCGTCATACTTAAAAATGTACGATAGAGAAAATGTTTGCATTGCAGTGAAAGCAGCCAAAGATGAAATTCACCAGTAGGGACGACTGCATTTGCATAATGTGGTTGGATTGGGCAAGTGGCGTTCCAGTGAGTGGACACAAAAAAGCAATGCTTCAAGCGAAGATGCATTTATCATCTGGCATGCAGCTGGTGTGAGGTTCCTGTGGCAAAGCGAGGAAGGCACAGTAGAGGCCCTGCAGCCTGGCACAGAGTCAAAAAGAAAGAAAGAAAGAAAGAAAAAAAAAAATTATGAGCTCAAATAATAGAATTGAAACCATGTCAAAATCACGTTTGGCGTTGCCACGGTGAGGGAGGTACAGCCCCAAGAAATTATAACACATCTTACGTTATCGATATTGTAACAGATTAGTCAAGCATTCTGACGAATGTGGAACGGTGTCAAAAAAAGCCACCAGTTGTCAAGGACGCCACGCTAAGCAAACACTGAGTGGCACGGTCGTAAATAGTATCCTTATCATCAAAAAGAAAAAAGACACTGGACTTCGAATTACATAAAGGACAGAAGATGAACGAATGGGCTTAAGGGAAACATTAACTTAAACCAGAGAAATTAAGCTTTACTGGATGAAGGCAGCGCATTGTTCTGACGGAGATAAAGTGGGGTAAGAAGAACAATGAAATGCAGCTTCGAGGAGACAATCAAATACCATCTTCATACCGAAACAATGGGAGAAAAATTAAGAACTGTAGTGTACAGAACCCAAGGTAGCGTAGCAAGAGAAGCGACGATGCAAATAATAAAAAGGACCAGAAAAAAAACAAACAATAGACTTATGCTAAGCACCAATCACAATAATTGGGTTTCTTGAACCAAGCAGTCCTGCCACATGGAAGCTCCAGAAACAATAAAGTTTCAGCATCAAAGTACGTGTAAGCGAATTTACCTGATCGTATTTTTAAGGCACTGAATCCAAATCAGTATGGCACTATCCATTTTCGTTTATGTTGGTGTAATTTCCATTTTCTCGTCATCCACCAGTTTCAAAAACAACCACACTGCTCCTATGTGTAAGAACCGAGTAGAGCCATACAGTCCAACAAGACTAGATCTTTCTTTACAAGACAATTGAGAGGGGAAACGGCAAATGTTACCCAAGAGGAGACCATCAAGGTGGGATCCATTCTAATTATCTTGAAAATATTTCTTACTATCATTATGATAAGCTACAGAACTAGGTGTAGGAAGTATTCTCGCTACGTCCGATCCTGGAGCCAGTCCTGCTAATTCTTGCACGAACGACACAGGACAAGGGGCTTTGTGGTCATCCCGGCAGGATTCCAAGCCTTGATAAAATTAGGGGTACCACCAAAAGGAAGAAAAATAAAGTACAACTAAAAAACGAAGCAAGTCAAGCAGGAAAAAATATCGAGCGATTTGGCAACAAGTGGCAGCTGTGCTGCTTATGGAATACGAAAAAGGAAAGTTGAGGGAGTGACTGTTTCGCAGTAGCAGAAAAATAAAGTGAAAAACGTAAAAAAGGAAGGTGCGAACCAATTTGCGAGACCCCAAGTGCATGGGCGTAAGGGTGCTGGGCTTGCAGTGACAGAAGGTGACACCGGTGCATGAAAACAGACACTGGCAGATAAACAGAAGATAATAAATGGGCCATAATAAATGAGGGAAAAAAATATTCACCGAGTCAACAGTAGAAACAAAGATGGCGCCAATCAGACGCACGGTAAAAGAATGGCAAGAAGCAATACCACGTTGCTCTTTGGGAGCTGCCCAGTGGAGAAGCAACTGAGGCCAGCTGGGCTGCAGAACAGGGCTATACCTTTTTTCAAATTAATACATGAAGATGCGATGCTTTCGATAAAAGACACCAATTCTGCGAAAAAAGATACAGAACTGTGGAATGGCAGGTGCACACCATGCATGAGTGCTGCAGATGAATATGCATATGTACCTTTCAATCGAGATGAACCTCCTGCATTCCAACTGCTTTTGCATCTCCACAGGACTTCCCCATGATCTGACAACCTTACTTTTGGGTTATATATAATGTTTGTGCCCCCGAACCGGTAAAATCTCGTAATACGAAGATCGGCCACCTTGTTGTTACGCTTGCAGAGCTTCATTTTTTCTGTGCAATCCTCTCATCGTCGTTGTCCCTAGACACTTTATTTTTATTTATCTTGCCAAATTGACGCTTTCACCATGAAGCTCGAAAAGAAGGCGTTAGCTGCAAAGGTAAACTCCGTTCGCCCTTACAAATCTCGGTCCAAAAGGCCCTGTGATTTCTGCCGCCGCAGAAAGACTTGCTGTATCATTGACGGTCTGATTCCTTGTATGGCGTGTGTTCAGTTCAACAAGGGAAACTGCACTTTCCTCAATGGGCCTTTGAAGAGAAACTACCGCCACTCTGCTGACGGTGGCTATCCAAAGGAGACCGACCAGATGTTGTCGCTGTCGCTGTCGGAATCTCCCAGTGGTGGAGCTGCAATTAACTACGATGCAAACTTCACGCTAGGGAACAACCAATACGCCGAGGCTTCACAAAAGTATGCTCCCCTTCATAGTGCACCGGAATTGCCTTACGAATCTCAGAGAGAGTCGAGAAAGGATTATTTCGATGTGCCTGCGTTGGAGTCTCAGGTTCCCTTCCCTTACTTACAATCACAACAGTACCCACAGCAGGGCTCTGCTTCGAGCTCTCTAACACACTACCAGCTTGGATACCCCCAAAACAACGACCTGAGCCATTCTTCGCCACACACCCCAATGGTGGGCAGCCATGCTTACACGATTGACCAGTTCAACAGCATTCAAAACTGGAAACAGCCGGAAGAAAAAGGTTCTGTGCTCCCAATGCATCTGGCCACCTTGGCAAGCCAGCAGTTTCCAACACCACCAAGCACCGTTCTGCGGCAGCTGATGCTGAGTGGGTCTGCTGTCAAGACGGAAAGTTCTGAAAGCGTTTCGACGCTACCTACTGAAAACTACGAAGGGGCAGAACTGGCGTTTGTTCTTTCGGAGGGCGAAATGAACCTAGGAGAAGTCCAAGGAACGTGGGACAAGAGTCTACGGACCTCGGTTGGGGGAGGAGGATACTATGACATTGGGTATGGAGCTGGGCTCCCGACTACGTACAACGGACAGACGGCACCAGCAGCACCCACCCAGGGTCAAATTTTCTCCTACCAACCGGTGCAGGCACCAGGCGGGTATCTTGATGGAAACGGAGGAGTGATGTGGGAGGATGTGAATGGGTACTAGGCATTGGTAATCAGCTATTATTAGTCTATCTGACTGAGAGCAGCACTTGCGGTGATCGTATGGGTCCTGCTTGAGGCTGCAGACGTGCATGAAGACCACTCAAACAAACGAAGCGCAGCATGCTACAATGAAATTACTGAGGGGAGGCATCTCAAGGAATGTGCCCCGGTTTGACAAACAATGAAGAAAAAGAAAGAAGATGCAAACGGGGCTTTGTTTTTACAAATTGAGTAGAGTTACGATTAGGTATATGCCTGTATGGATATCTGTAATAGACTTTTTTTTTTTTTTTTTTTTTTGTATGCTGTTTAGGCAAGTTCGCAGAGCGGCTTTCGCACGGGTATCGGGAGTTATGCCACGCGACTCCGATCCGAGTGCAAAGGATCTAGATTGAGGTCTGTTCCTTATCGGAGTATTGTGTGGCCGCGAATCCTTAAAGCCGTAATGAGCGGAGATAAACGGAGCCCAGAAATACATGAATCGGACAAGACAATAAGGCGCACCAGCCACTTTTGGGCAGTGTAATAAAAGAAAGCCCATTGTGTTGGCACCGCATAGAGAAGTTCGACAAGCAGATTAGCGTGTTTAGTTCGAGAATTCGAGAGCCGACGTGCGCCAAAAAGAGGGACAAACGCAACGCAGGATCTCAGGTGGCCATCCACTTTGTCAAGGCAGTTGCTTTCTTATCAGCTGAGGCTGCTGGAGGAGTAAAAGTGTAGGCTTAGTGTTGCAATACAGGTGAACTGCCACAGGTGCTACAGAAGGAGGGTGGGTTTCTTGAGCTGCAGAAATTGCCCTTGCTACGTCCAGGGTACATTGAACAATCTACAGCATAGGCGACTCTGCGTTGAGTGATGTGCCTAGGAATACCTGGTTAGAATCCCACGCTGCGAGCCGCTGGGGCGTTTTCCGTCATACAATCATAAAAACACATAATTCATAGTGGTGCACAGTGCCTGGTGCCGTGGAGCTGCGCACATTTAGTCATGGCACGTGACCGGGCCAATCTGGCCACTGCCGCCGGTTCATCTCGGCTCGATTTAGTCATGCATACTTGTCGATCCAGCCAGCGACAACTTCGGCTACTTTAGCCGGGTCCTCCCGCTGGAGAAAGTGGCCCAACCCACTTAACAAACGCACACTCACTTTCGGCGTTGTGGCTAGTAAACGCGCCTCCAACTCGTAGAGCTCAGACACCATGCACCGGTCCTGGTCTCCGCCAA
This sequence comes from Osmozyma mogii, assembly GCA_030573315.1. NCBI lineage: Eukaryota > Fungi > Ascomycota > Pichiomycetes > Serinales > Metschnikowiaceae > Osmozyma > Osmozyma mogii. Next base: position 135,205 of record JAJMDB010000019.1, read on the forward strand.
GAATCAACGTGGGCACTTTGTCAAAGTCAACCTGCCAGTCACGTTCTTTGAGCACCGATGGCCGGAAGAGGTTTCTGTAGTAGGCCGTGGCAGCGTCAAGCACCCCGGGCTGGGCTAGGGTTTTGCGGACCGACTGGATCTCGTCCAGAAAGTCCCAATTGGGTGACCAGTAGGCCCACAAGTCGTCCAAGTAGCCTGGCTCCCGGAGATCGCCGAACTTGGAGCGGTACACTAGTGCGTATTGCATGGTTAGGAAGTACGTCAGACAGTACAACTGTCTGTGGGCGTGCACAAGAACTTGCCAAAAGTATAGGTTGGCAAGGTACGGGATGGCCAACGTCACTGCAGACTCCACAAGATCCGGGTATAGCTGCGATGTCTTGAATGTGATGATGGCACCCCAGTCGTGACCAACCAAATTCACAGGCACCTCTTTGTTGGGCACAATCTCCAATATCCATGCTCTGACGTCTCCGGCCAAGTCAGACACCTTGTACTCAGTATCTTCTGCTCTGGACGAAGCCTCGTATCCTCTGAGCAACGGGGCTATACAGAGAACCTTCTTGCTGCTGAGGTTCTCTAGCACTAGCGGAATGGCCTTGTCGAAGCTGTGGTTGTTGTCTGGGAACCCATGGAGGAAGAAGATCACGCGGTCAAAGCTGGAGATGTTGGAGATGGCTGGGTAGTCGTGGGAGCTCCAGGCGGAGAAAGAGCGGCTTCCGTGATGAAGACTTATGTGAGGCATTCTTGGTCTGCCGCAACCATACCAAGAAAGCTATATAATAGGGAGGCCATGCATGTGATTAGGTCGGAAAAGCCACCTGTGAAAAAGTCGTTTTTCTACAAAAACAGGGTGTCTGGGGCCGGCTCGCACGTCAGCCAGGCACAAGGCTCCACAGAACGCCACGGGAGCCGCTTCGGAGTACTGATAGCTGCTTCCGTGGGTATCCTGGACCCACCAGGTCCTGCACACAAGCCCGGGTAGCAACAGTATGCGGTTACAGGGTAAAGATGCCCTCCAAGGGAACCACGGTCCGTCCCCAGAGGTCTGGCGCTGTCAAACCCACCAAGAGTGACTCAGGTGTGGCGTTAGTTATATAGTGGCCTTGGCACGCGATGTTTTCTATGTAGCCGAATGAACCGATATCAATACCCGGCCCGCGAACGTTCGGATAAGCACCGTCCCGCACTGGCAGCGCAACCGATGCGGAAAGAAAAACAAAAACAATAAACAAAGACCGCCTGGGATGAGATGGCCCCGGGGTATCAGTTTACTGTTTCAGGATAATCCTATCTGGGACCATGCCATGTTGTTTTCTCTTTGCTTGCTTTGTCTCATGATTTTTATAATTTCTGTACCGGTGAAATTCTTGTTCTTATCTTTCGGCTCGGCACGGCCGGTTATTCCAATCAAATGCGGAGCTGGTGACAAGAGCCAGCGCCATTTTAGGTGCGAACTCGCCGACCAAGCCGTGTCCCCACAAACTAAATGTACTGCAGAGGGCCAGTGCAACGCCGTAGCTCCATCAAGACAAAGCCAGCAAAAATCTGGAAAATCTTACAAAAAACAGTAAATCCCAACTGCCCCACTCCAGGACACAGTAGCAACCTAAACCAGAAAATACAAGCAGCCCACCAGGAACGACGATATTTTCTAGCAACTGCGGACTTGTCGTTTTGTAACCGCCTCTGCGCAGGCCGTTCAGTTCTACATGAGACCCACCACCGGAAGGCTTCCGCCGCCGGAACAGGCAAAAAATGGCCCCTCAATTTGCAGAAAAAGCCACCATGGAGGCAGGCTCGGCTGCCGGCACAACTAGACCCGTTTTCTTATTGTTGCAGGTGTTTGCAAATTACTCTTGTGGTGGGGGAGGGGCTCGGGACCGCGTGCACATAAGCCCGTCAATGTTTTCCGGCCGCCGCCTAACTGGCGGTACTGCACACAAGACCCGGCAGACCCAATAAAAAAACAGAAGTGCGAAAAAAAATGGCGCATTTTTATATATATTGAAGTATTTCTCGACTCACATCGGATTCTCTTTCTTTTCTCACCATCAACACAAAACTCTAATCATGCTCCCACCTGGTGTTATTCTTGTGTTCTGCCTTATCGGTTGCGCTGGTATCCTCATTGTCGGTTTGGCCATCCAGAAGAAGATCAAGGCTAGAAAGGCCAACCAAAGATTTTAAGCTCAGTGTCCCTCCAAGAATGCTAGCATCCGCTTGCTTCCGGAGAATCATATAATAATTCCGGAGCATTGCGTTAATCTTTATATCTTCTTCACCGACTATTGTTTTTTTACCACTTTGTTTTTGTTTATGCACCCACTGCTCTGCTGAACATGCCGTCAATGCCGATTCGTGGCGAACCTGGGACCTCTTCTTGTCCCGTCGGTGTTGGCTGTCGTTCTAGTTGGACCCTGGTGTGCTTCATTATAACGCAAATCATATCTATTACTATTACATCTTTTTTTACTTAATATTTTACGACGACGGGAATCATTGTTTAATATACGGGAATCATACTTGTCATGTAGCGCAATGTAAACGCTGCCCACAGCAGCTTATTTTCAGGCACCAAACTTAATTTCTATACTAAAGTCATCTACACTATAGTCTCTGGCACTATTTATTAGGGTATACAGTCTATTGCTTATAGGTCTTTGGTGGTTCCAGTGGTGGTGAGTACTCGGGTGCTGGCTCCTCCACTTGTCCTCCATATCCTGCTGGCGGGTGCAGTGGTGGAGCGTAGTTCTCATTGTAGTCCTGGCTGAAGCCCTGGTTGTTGTTCCCGTATCCTTGGTTGTATCCCTGGTTGTATCCCTGGTTGTATCCCTGGTTGTATCCTCCGTAACCGGCATTCTGCTGTTGGCCTCCATATGGCTCAGCATTGTAGCCCTGCTGGTAGCCGGGCTGGTATCCACCGTATCCGGACAGCGGCTGTGGAGGAGGAACTGGGGCCTGAGCAAAGCCACTGTTTGGTCCAGAGACAACCTTGCCTCTGCTTCTTCTTCTGCGGAGAACCCACCACAATGCTAGAAGAATGACAATCACAGGAATAACAATCAACCAGAGGAGCCACCGGCGGTGGTACCACCCTCTGTTCTGGTAGTGGTACCATCTTTTTTCAGCAGGAATATACATGTTGTAGTGATAGAATTGGAAAAACGTTTAAGAGCAATGTGCTTCCTTTTGGCTTATAAGCAATTCACCCCGTCAATGCTTCCATCCCCCTCTGCATGGAAGAATGATGCGGCCAAGCACAGTTCTAGGGTTATGTGCAGGGGCAAGGCTTGTGCCCCCAATGCTCAGCTGCCGGAAGCATGCTATCCGTGACCACAGTAATCGAACAAGGCCAAACAATAAGAATTCGCACGCTCACCGCCTCCTAGTAAACCGGTTTGATCACCAATGCCGATCAAAGGAAAAACCTCAACTTTGCACTTGCGTTTTCTCTTCCATCTTCGTCTCGTTTCTTTTGCCCAGATCTCACGCTCGCATCGAGATACTCTTCTGCGCATTGTTCTTCTTCACACTCTTCTTCGGGAACAATGTCCTCGTTGTACTCATCCATGATAAAGGTAATTGTCACCATGAGAATAGCAATGAGAGCAAGAATGTTCCACGAAACCTGGCCCACGCCCATCTTGTCAAAGTAGGACATCAATGCACCCCAAACAACGGGTCCAATGAACCTGGCGAGAGAGGTGGCACTCATGGCTGCGGAATTGACAAACGCTCTGTACTTCGGCTTCGTGGCTCTGTAGACTAAAATGACAACCTGCGGGAACCCAAGTGCGGCTCCGAGGGTCTGAGTAGCGGCTTCTGCGTACAACGCAACGGTAACAAACCACAGCGGGAACTTGGGATTGTACTCGTGAACAGTGAAAATAATGTACGGCAAGGCAAAGTATGCAAACGGGAACAAGAGACATGCACATCTGAACACATTGATCGTTTTCATGTGTCTGTCGAGGTAAGGGAAAACAACCACAATCATAAAACACCCCACAAGCCCCGTAGTGGAGAGCAACCGGCCAATGTCATTGGATTCCCACGAGAATCCCCCTTTCAAGTGCCAGGGGAACAGAAGCTCCTCCTTCTGGAACCTGCCAGCAAGGAAAACCGGCAAGAACTCGCTGTGGACAAGGCAATGGAATGAAAGCAAAAAGTAGGCCAAAATGGTAATGAGCACTTGGGGGCTAAAGATGTCACGGTCACTAAATGCCTTGAAAAGATCCCTTGAGGCATCTGCCACTGACTGGTTGGTGGCCGTTTTGAAGAGTGAGTTGGAAGAGTATCTGCGAATCATAGCCAATGACGATCTTCTTGTAAGTGGTCCAGACGACAGGATAGATACATTGTCATCTTCTTGCGTGTCTTCGTCATCCTCCACTGCAGAGTAGACTTGCAGTGCAAGGAGCTGAGAAGTTTCGTTGGGTTCCCTATTTGATCTCTTGGCACGAGCAGCTTTTGGGTTCAACTCCCACGCTCTGGTCGGGTGCTTGATCCCAAAACGCTCGAGAATCCAATCTCCAGTAGCCAAGCCGTGGTCGTACTTCCGACGGTTTTTGATCTCGGTTTCCTCCAAGAACAAGAATCCAGCGACAGCACTGCCACAGAGTAGAGTTGCAACAACAACATTCGATAATGCATAGGGGTGTTTGTTGAGAAAGTTCTCGTAAAAGTCCCCCACAGAAGATACAGAAGCAGTCTTTGGTCGGGTAAAGTATTTGCAGCCGCCAATGGTTGGACCAATCACACAGCCCACATTCCATAGAAGCGGAAGCATAGAAAATGCAATCGATTGATGTCTTCTGTCGTAGGCAACTTCTCCCACCATAGTTTGTAACACGGCAATGTTTCCGTTCAAAGCACCCATGAGTGCTCTGGCACAAATGGCCATGTAGAAGTTCTTGGAGAAGCCAAAGAGAAGAAGCGAGAAAGCCGTACCCAAAAGACCACACAACAAAACGACTTTCCGGCCGACTCTATCGGAAAACCGACCCCAGTGTATGCAACACAAAAACTGAGCAAATGCAAAGGAGGCACCCATGTACCCGGTATACTTGGAGATCTGGGTGGGATCATCAGTGACATGGAAGTCCCGAACCATGAAATAAACATAGGGGAATAGTGATGTGAATGCTATAGGTTCGGAGAACCGAATAATGCAAATTATGGACATCTGCCAGTAAGGAAAGCCTTGCATCTGTTCCCTGAGACCACCCATGGTTGAATGCAAAAAAGGTCAATATGGGGCTCTTTATATGATAGTACAGAACTCAGGAGAAGGTATAAATAATAATGACGATAAGAGCGGCAAGACTAACAGATAGAGTAGCTTTTTTGCCCGGATTTGCAAAGGAAATGGGCGTTGAGGATGCGATTTTCACTCATATAACGCTTGCAGCGTGTGAGTAATGAGCCGGATATAGACCAGATAGCGTGTATGTGCAGGAAAATTGCATTTATGCGCGCTGACTGCGGGGCCGTGATTTCAACTGCTGCAGGTGCATGTCTGAGTATTTGTCGTCTCAGCTCACGTGAACTAATCAAGGAGCCACACCATGGACAGAAAGTACATTACTAGATTAGATACCGCCCGAATAGGAAGGTCTAGTCATCGTAATCTTTCATTGTAAATGCCTGGAAAAGGCCACCGAGGGACAACAACGACATGAGCCACCAGGCAAGCCAGGCAATCCCGTGGTTATCTCCGAGGGCCATCAAGAAACCAAAAGCCAATGGGCCGATAAACTTAGCCAAGGCCAACATGCTCATGGTGAGGGCATTCACGTATGCTCTGTGCTTTTTGGCTGCTGCTCTGTGGTTGAGAAGCATCACCTGTGGCATACCGGTGGCAGAGGCCAAAGTCTTAAGGGAAGTAAGCATGTAGAGGAAAACCATCGAGAACCACTCGGGGAAGATGGGGTTGTACTTGTGGAGGGTGAATACAACCATAGGAGCAGCGGCATAGACAAGGGGGAAGAAGGAGAGGGAAAGGCGGAATCCTTGGAGGGTGCCAAAAGTTCTGTCGATCCAGGGGAAAATTGCAAGCACAATGAACATACCCATCATACCGGTGGAGGAGAAAAGGGTGCCGATGTAGCTAGAGTCCAAGCCGAAGCCACCCTCGATTTTGAATGGAAACTTGAGGTTCTCTTTTTGGAATCTTCCTGCCAAGAGCACAGGAAGAAACTCGTTGTAGGCTATACTGTGCAAAGTGATGATGCAGTTGGAAATAATGACAGAGATGACCTGTGGAGTGAGAGCCTTGGGCTCCGATTTGGGTATGTACTGAGAAGCCAGCGAGTACCGTCTGATGACCGCATCAGACATTCTTCTCTGGAGTGACTGTCTGGGTCTGTCGTCATTGAGAGGCTCTACGGCAAATTCATCATCATCATGTGTCTCAGTTTCGTCTGAAGAGATCAACGGACTTCTTTCAGTGGGGCTGTGCTGGCCGTCCCGTTCTCTTCGGATTCCTTCTTGTTGCATTTGCCCAGGGGAAAAGTGCTCGGAATCACGATGCAATTGTTGCCAAGGTCTCACTGGAGGCTGTACGCCAAATACCTTGTACAAAAATGCATCACCGAGCTCAAGACCGTAGTCTCGTTTGTGTTTAAAATCGTCGTTGGTCTCCTCAAGGAAGAAGAAACCAATGAACATACTGACCCAGAGGAAGAAGCCCACAAACACGTTGGAGGCAGCATAAGGGTATTTCTCTCTGAACCGGTCAAAGGCATCACCTAGTCCGAGAACAGAAGCATCTTCGTGCTCGTATGGACTGCGGGGATTGGGTCTAGTGAAAATTCGAGATCCACCGATAAGAGGACCCACAATAGCACCCATGTTAAAGAGGAGCGGCAAAGTACTGAATCCAAAGGCCTGGTGTTTCTTTTCCACGCAGATCTCACCAATGACTGTCCTTAGAACACCAATATTACCGTTGAGAGCACCGGCTAGAGACCGGGCAGCCAAGGCCATGTAGTAGTTTCTGCTAAATCCGAAGATCTGAAGCGAGATAGACGTTCCTAGAAGACCACAGAGCAACACGGGCTTGCGGCCAATTCTGTTCAGCAATGTTCCCCATTGCACGGAAAAGAGGAACTGGAAGAAGGCAAAGGACGATGCAAGATACCCCGAATAACGTGGGATATCCTTTTCAGACGGAGCAATCTGGAAGTCTCTGATCATGAAATATAGGTATGGGAACAAAGAGGTGAATGCCAAAGGCTCGGAAATTCGGATAAGTGACACTACCGTCATTTGGCGGACCGGGAAGCCCGCCATCTGCTCCTTGAATGTCATAGCCATGATGAAGTTGGTGAAAAGCGTGTCTTAGATTCCACTCAGCTCTATGTGGTCTTGATAGTACTGCACACAGGAGATCGGTCCCGCACCTCGGCTTACCGACCGTGCTTCCGATCAACTCGTGTGCATTGTTATAAGGTTAATACCTGCCGTACAGACATAAGTCAGTGGAGAAAGCGACTGGTCTGACATATTCTAGTAAAAGATGTTCTTAGAGTATCTGCAATGGTGGAGCCAAAAATGAAACAAATGGAACGGTTGTGGGTCGCTCAGGATCCTGTGTGGCAGGTGTGGCAGGGTGTGACAGACTTCCTAACTGAAATTGCATTCTTATCAGGAGGAATGGCGCCGGCAGAAGTATTGGCGGAAAACGGTGTACAATTAATACGAGTCTGTTTCTGACGGACAAAGTGGGCTAAAGCTGCGATTCTTGGCAAATGTAGGGGCAACGGTAAAAGGGAAATGGCGCACCGCGAACTCCAATGGCTCCGCAAGTGAGCGTTTTACTGACGGTTGTCACGGAATGCTAGGAAGAAATGTAAACAAAAAAAACAAACATTCAGCCCAAAGAGGCAGGGCCGGATATGCGGAAGATTGCTCTCCACATTTGCGTGCCACACGGATTCCATTTTGAGTTGTTTGAATGAAGATCTAAAGAGAAAATTACGAACGATCGACGCCCCCGGTTTTAGGAAGAAATCTAGGCTGGCCGGATGGTGGGTTCTGCGGCCCCTTGCGCGTCTGCAGGAGTATCTGTTGTCAGCACTGTTGACAAATGAGGTTTTAAAACCGTTGTTGCGATATTCGCGCCCAGCGTGTTGGCGTAGTTTCACCGCATACACGTGACAGGCTTAGCCGAAACAGTCATTCTGCGAACTAAAAATAAGATCAGCCAGTGCACTCAGAAAATTAGCGAAAAAAAAAAGTAGGCTTAGAACCTCCTTCCGAATAAAAAATAAAGAAAACAACAGAGAAAAGCCCTCAACAAAAAAAAAGAAAGGAACTAAAGTCATCACCTACTACTGCTTCTTTCAAACACTATCCTTATTTCAACTCTCCCAGCACAGTTCGCTCGCTAGCTGATGCCCATTCAGTAATCAGATCCATCGAAGATCCGAGAAACGAATACATTTCAGCGCCAAACTGCATCTCACTCCCTGTGTTGCCACTCTTTGATACCCGTTAGACCAAAGTTTGCTTTTAGCCACCCCCGATAGCATGGCCGTCCGTTCGATAATCCTATTCGCCACCTTCACCGTGCTCGGCCTCATAGCCTTAAATAACCGCTACAGCGCCGTCCAACACATATACACCCAATCCCACGAGTCCCTCTCCTCGCCCAACTCTACAATAGGTGCTTTCTTCCACAGCAATGAGCAGAAACCCATCCAATTATTAAGGCGGGCCGACAATGACTCGTCGTCGGCTTTCCAGTCCACCTCATACGACCAGACGACTTCCTCAACATACCCATTCCAAAGCTTTGGCCAGTCCAGCTCCCAAGACAACTTCACTCCTTCGAGCAGCTCCTCAAGCTCCTCAAGCTCTTACACGAATCCTTATTCGTCTCCAAGCTCGTCGAGTTCATACACTCCTTCCACCAGCTCGGCCTCCTCAAGCCAAAGCTCCTCTTCCCTGTACTCTAGCTCTAGTCTGTCCAGTGTCCCTGCATCCACCAGCCACAGCAGTTCCTCGAGTACCAGCGATAGTTCTTCGAGTATAACTTCTGGACCGTCTTCATCATCGTCTTCCAAGACTGATGATAAGTCGAGTAGCTCCGGTAAGAGCAAGAGCAAGAAAGTGACCACCTTCAGTTCCGTTGGCGGTGGTTCTACTGTCATTCTCACCCAAACATCCATCTACACCTCCAACTCCGAGCCAACCGGCCTGTCCAAGAACAACAACAAGGGCAGCAACCTGAGTGGCCTCAGTCATACCAACAAGATTGTTGTCGGTGTCGTTGTCGGTGTCGGTGGTGCCCTCTTGATCGGTGTAGCTGCACTTGTCTTCATGATCAAGAAGAACGGCAGCAAAGGTCGCGAAAGCGGTTGGACATTCTGGAGAAAGAACGAGAAGGGTGACGAGGACAACTTCTTTGATGGCGAGTTGGGTGTTCGTGACCGTAATATCAACCAGGGCTCGAACTTCTAATCCCGCCCCCCATCACAATGTTAATACAATTAATACTCTACTAGTCATTTGACTTAGTATAATAGTCCCTCATGGCTGGCAGAAGACCCAGCCCAAGGTTGTACTGAATCAGAGTAAATATTCAAAATACGAAATAGACGAACCTAGACCAACAAGGGCAGACCAGAGGCCTTCATTGTAAGACACTCATCACGTGTAGGGACGCACAAACCCATCGTTGATCGTTCACTCGATTCATCCACACAAGTTCAAGACATTTGACCGCCACCAGTCAGCAGCATCTTTTACCGAGCAAGTTGCTAAGGGTGCTGCAACTGTTGACACATCCGCGCTTCTACAGGTACTGGCGCAAAGGTTCTCTAGCCTTAAGCAGTCGCGAGAAGCACGAATTCTCCGTAATGAGCTTATGCGCGTTAAGCGAACGTAGAATTACGAGGTGCACGCAAATACGCTTCGCATTACGGAGCAATTTGCCACGTGTCGAATCATAACCACAGGGTTTACAGACAAAGCCCCAGTATCGTCGTCTCACCGCAAAATTGTAAAAACATTCAATTGCGCTATTTCAGGATCAGGACAGTGTCTCAGGTGGTTTTATGCCTCAGCAACATTTTCAAATGCTTCGCGTTTCGCCCGCCACATGAGGCAAATGTGAGACATGTAGACGTCATCCTCGAGCCTCAAGACACTGCATAACGTCACCTCAGCCACAGATTCGTTCTAGGTCCAATCGAAGCAGGTGCTCATGGAAACAGACATCTGGTGTCATGAAACCTGCAGCAACCTCTCAGATAGCCGAATAGACACTAGTCACAAATTGAGAAATGTCTTGGACCCTGACTGTTGTTCCAGAAAAATCGGACCAGTAGGTTTCCTAATGCGGTTGCTGCCGGAATGTCAGGCTATTCATGAAGCAATCCACTTTGTTGGTCTGTACCCGTGGATACCAATCCAGATAGAGAAAGTACAAGTTATTAGGTCGTCAACGCTGCAGCTGAACAAGAAACAACACATTGGTAAAACTGCAGCGGTCATTCTCTGGCCAGAATGGTGGCTTAGAAACCTCCTTGGCATTAGGACCAGACCAAATCAACAGACCCCGTGGTAGCAGAAAAATGAGACAAAAAAAGACCACATTCGGGTCAAGCCAGATGAGCGCCGTAGTCCAGGAACTTCGCTAAGAATCTTCACGCCCCTCCTCGCCTTGTTACTATATGCATATGAGACAGTGCAAACATAAGCAGTTTAGCGCCATGTTTAGGCAATTGTACACGGCAAGTTCTGGCCGGAACACTAATGGAGTAACTGAATACTGAGCAAACACCAGGGGTTTAGGAACTTCCGGAATTGAACATCACAAACATCAGACCATGTGGAAGGGTGGTTATATTAGTATCCTGGACCTGAATTGACGGTTGGTATTGACGGAAAGTGCTGCGGACGAAAAAACAAACAATACGCACCATCCCTCGGAACAGCCAGAACCGGGAAGCAACATTACGAAGAATGAGACAAACGACCTGCATAGGCGTGATCGGAGTGTAGATAAGATGATGTTTTCGACTAGACGCAGGAAAGAAAAATAAAACAAGCCACCCGTTGCACCAACGCCTGTATACAAGAACAAGGTTCTCGATCACTCCATGGGTCTACTCGTGGAGTGTGCATCCTACTGGCTAACAAAAGTAGGCGAGGTTGGATTTCAAGTAACCGCACAGCGAACAACCATATGTAAGTGTGAAATACAATCCAAGACATTCTGTTCTCAGTGCGGAGCGCACACAACAGCGCACAATGTCGTGGCGGTGCAGATGCAGCAACCCCGGATGTGAAATTCCAAGTCACACGTATTCCTCTATTAGACGCACGCGGGTTTTTCACTTGGCGCCGTCCTTAAACTTCCGGTACAAAGGCGGTGTTTTAGTTCTCAGCTGTCATGGGGCTAAAGCACCACAGCTGAGAAGAAGTCTTCAAGAAGCTTCTTTAAGACGTGATAGGAATTCCGATCAGGATACAGAAATGTCGCGCACAAGAAGGCCAGACCTCTGAGACATACTTAATGGTCCTGTCATCTGATGCGTGGTCCAGCAGATGGCAGTCTCAGTTATATGTAAAATCCTTCGGAAGTCCACCCCTCTGATGACGACGATAGCCTGTTTGTAGCCTAGTGTGCGCGACTTTTTCTCTATTGAGTCGACACCCTCGGAAGTCGCTGTGTTATCTGCAAGAGTGAGCACCTAATGGATGCGCACACCGCATATGCAGCCACTGTATGTCTCAGAATCCTATTGTTTCCTGCAAGCTATCCTTGCTTCTACTACGAGAAACCCTCTAGAACTACGCAAGGGCGATGGGCTGCTTCGCAGAGAACCAAATAGGCAGGGTTTTTCTCTTGAACCTTCTATCCACTCTCAGCACGTAGTAATAATTGTGGTCCTGGCAAGCTCTGAGTTTGATGCATTACCTTTTCTGTGGTCCGCGTCAGGCAAGAATGAACACTCAAACTGCCGCCATCCTTTAGTAATGGCTGGTACCGCCTCCCCAGAGGAATAATAAGGCGATA
>JAJMDB010000019.1:147335-200279 GCA_030573315.1 Osmozyma mogii
AAAAAAAAAAAAAAAAAAAAAAAAAAAAAAAAGATAGGAAGGCAAGAACAGGAGGCAGCTTATTTATAAGAGAAATGTGCCCGTCTTTACAAACGAACTTCACCTATTTTAGACAACCGCATTTGACGATTTTTTAGAACACATCAAAACAGTTTCTTAGAGCATTCAATCCCGCCCCTTTACAGGTTGCATTCCACCCCTAAGAATTAACATTCCCACTAAAAACCACTGTTGGCATATCGAAGCTATCAAGACCTACTCCTTGACCCTTCATTTTGGCAATATAAAATACATTTATTTTGTGGTAACTTTTTGGTTTCTTTTTCGTGCATCCTAATTGACTCTTGCGCTTTCTTGCCGATTGTCTCACTTTTTCTGAGACACCCCCCCCCCCCAAGGAGAGACAAAATTCCTGAATTTTAATACCTCATCTGTTCGCTTTTTTACCTTAAAGTAACTAATTCGAGGGCCCGTTTCACGAAATTTCCCCTTGAGCTAAGTCCAATTCCTCCGCTGTATTCAAACTCCGTTTTGGATATCAATCGCTCTCTGCGAGCCGCCTAAATCATACTTGCTTTAGCGCTCCCAGCTAATCGAGCATTAGCTGCCCAAGAGCACCCCTCCAAAATGACTCTTTCTTCGTATGAGAATGAATCTGGGATGCGATCACGCTCCATGTTGGGGATTCTGGATCTACTAAATTCAGATGAGTCTCCTCCATTGGACCCCCCGTCTAACAACTCTGAGCCAAAGTCGCCCGCTCTGTTTGACCTGGCACCATCAAAGCTGTACTCAGGTACCCATAAAGTCGGGAAAACACTCCCGAGGTCCAGAGTTCACCCCTCGCTCCTTAAAGATAAGAAGTTGGTTGACATTGCCCTCAGACACAAGTCGGGATCCAAACGCCAGGGCACCCACTTTTCACTCGAGTCTGGCTCGTCTAAACTACATCTTAAACTGTTGGAGGCTGGCCTCCGTGTTAGACTCATATTGTGTCCTTCATTGTATGAGCTTTTCCAGCAGCTCACCCCACACACATCCCGCCGAAACTCCCTTTATCACATCAATTACGACGAAGACAAGCGCTGCTTGCAAGGCACTGACATCTCTGACGAGCTCAAGGATGCAATGACTCACAAGTCTCGCAAATCAGCATCAAATTCTACTCCAAGTTCTGTATCCAGTTATTCCAATGGCTTCTCCAATACCTCGCCTAGCGACTCGTCGGCAGTGGCTACCCCGCTCGGTGGGGAATCTGCCAATGGCGATTCCAATGGAGAAGGTGACATGGGATTCTATAACGACAATGGTTTAAACAACGGCATGAGAAATGACATTAATAACAAAATCCGTAAAGATATTAATAATGGCATCAAAAATGGAGTCAGCGGCGCTTTTGCCGAAGGCGCAAGACTGGAGAATGGAAGCACAACCAGCGGTATCGAGAACTTGACTCCCGACTCCACCGAAAGCTCTAAAAGCAACGGCAGCGGCAGTGACATTTCTTCTGATACTGATATCAAAAAGGAGTCTATCGAGGCTGGCAGTGAGGACGGATCTTCTGGATTTGGCTCCAAAAGTGTCAGCCGCAGCAGCTCCACTCTGGGCTCGAATTTTGATAGTTATTTTAAATATTCGCACCCGCAAACACACTCGCACCTTTTAGGAAACAACCCTGTTGGGTCCCGGAAGCCTGTGCTGAAGCGTGTCCGCCTTATTGACAACAATTTGGTCAATTTGGCTGGTGTTTCGCGCAAGGTTCTCAAGTCTTTCCAGGTTGGCCGTGACAAGGCTGCCCCACCAACTCCAGCTCTGCTCAGTGATGGACAGGAGTCTGATGACTCTAGACCCGGCATCCTTACGACATTTAATTTATTAGACACAGCCGTGATGTCCTTGTTTGGCACACGCACATACTCCATTGTCAGAGTCACCAGATCATCTTCAAGCACAAGCGATGGATCGGTGCTCCTCAAGTTGGAGTGTGCAAAGCCAGGCGACACTCGTTTAGTTGATGACAAAGAATTCTTAGAGGATATGGCTGCATCTTTGGGAAAGCCGGGCCAGACACCAAACAACCTATTCATCAAGAAGATCGTGGCCCGTCCACGGTACAAGAGTGACATGAAAATCTACATCATTCCAACAAGCAAGAAGGTTCTGTTGTACGTTGACAGAAGAGACTTTGAGAGAGATCTCATCAACGGAGTTATTGAGCTCGACAATCCTCCTGATAGATACATTTACACCACTTTCCCTGTGGATGATATCATTGCCAGTGTCAGAGACTTGGTGAACAAGAGTGCTGCGTTCAGTGACGTTGACCCAACTATGAACGTTCCAAACCACATGACAGGCGGTGCAGACTACCGCTCAGAAGCCCGCTGGCCTTGCTCCGCCGAGCCAGAATCCGCCCTGTCTACCAGCACCCTGTCGCTTCCATCCTTGACTTCCAACACTGCACTGTCTGCTTCCACTGGGTCGGTGAGCTCCGGATCAGACCCTAGCTCGGAAACCACCCCTGGTTCTGACCGTTTTAGGAAGAATATTCAAAGCATCCCCAACGCAAAGATGAACCTGGCCGAAGAGCCTGGTGAGCTTAGATTCGACACATCTTACCTCGCTTAATGATTTCAGTTCGTTGCATCATCTTTTTCCTTTTTTATTGAGTTTATTTTATATCACGACAAGTTTTGATTTTTGTTTATTTTGGGTTTTGCTAATGGGAGTTATGATTACTTTGGGTTTTGCCACACATCATCAGAAACAATTTGCATTGAAACCGGATTGCATGTTTGCTAGCTAAAAAAACACGTTTCGTCAATTAATTATCACAATACATTCTACTTACACATTCAAGCTGACGTTCTCAGTAGTGATAGAGGACTGGAATGGCTTCAAAGCCTCAGCAACGTCCTTCTTAATGAACTTCTCAGTTTGTTGAGGAGCACGGCCGACAAATGTAGATGGGTCCAACAAGGCATCCAACTCGTTCCAGATTGGCTTGAAGTATTCGGTCTTCTTAACTCTCTCGATCAAGTCGTTGTCACCACCTTCCTGCTTAACCACAGCAGAAGCCTGGTGGGACAAGACTCTGATCTCCTCGTGACAGTCTTGTCTTGAAGCACCCTTCTCAACCATAGCCATGATGATGTTCTCAGTGGCCATGAATGGCAACTCAGCCATGATTCTTCTCTCAATGACCTTAGGGTAGACAACAAGGCCAGAGGTGATGTTGATCAAAGTAGACAACAAAATGTCAGCAGTCAAGAAAGCAGATGGAAGAGAGATTCTTCTGATGGCAGAGTCATCCAAGGTTCTCTCAAACCACTGCACAGAAGCAGTTTGGAAAGCATCCTGGAACAAACCACCCAAGTGTCTGGACAAGGAGCACACTCTCTCGCATCTCATTGGGTTTCTCTTGTAAGCCATAGCACTAGATCCGATCTGGGACTTCTCAAAAGGCTCTTCGATCTCCTTCAAGTTCGCGAGGAGACGAATATCAGTAGCGAACTTGTGGGTGGTAGCACCCAAGGAAGCCAAAGGACTCAACACATCGATATCGATCTTTCTGGAGTAAGTCTGACCAGTGACTGGGTAGACGTGTTCGAATCCCAAAAGCTTCACCACGAGCTCGTCCAATTCTTCGACCTTGTCATGGTCACCGTGGAAGAGAGACAAGAAAGAGGCCTGAGTACCGGTGGTACCCTTAACACCTCTCAAGCCCAAGTCGTTTCTGGCTCTGACCATGTTTCTCAAGTCCCACAACAACTCCTGGATCCACAAAGTGGCTCTCTTACCAACGGTGGTCAATTGAGCTGGCTGGAAGTGGGTCCAGCCCAAAACTGGAGTGTCCTTGTGCTCAAGAGCGAACTTGGACAATCTGTCGATAACGTTGACCAACTTTGGAATGAGAACATCGTAAGCGTCTCTCAAGAAGATCAAGTCTGCGTTGTCAGTGACAAAACAGGAGGTAGCACCCAAGTGGATGACACCAGCAGCAGCAGGACATGTGTTGCCAAACACGTGGACATGGGCCATGACATCGTGTCTAACAATAGCCTCTTCCTTGGAGGCAGCCTCGATTTCCTCATCTGTGATTTCGATGTGTTGCTTCATTTGCTCAATAGCCTCATCGGTGATCATTGGGAGACCGACCTGCTTCTCCGCAATAGCCAAGTTCAACCAGAGCTTTCTCCACGTTGAGAATCTGTTTCTCAAAGAGAAGATCTTGGACATCTCCTCAGAAGCATATCTGGAGGAGAGTGGGGTAGAGTATTTGTCGTAGGAAGCCATTGTGGACTAAGGAGAAAGTTGGAAGAGATGGTAGACAGATTTTTCCACCTGCAATATATCTCTAATTATCAAAAGACAACTGACTCCGATTCGCGAACCCGTTGACTGCGCGGTATAACATTAGACCACCGGTACTCAGATCTGTTTAGATGAACGCTTTTATTTGGACCAAGTAAAAATAGACAAATTTCGATATTATTTTCTGTTATCGTGAGAATACATTTCCTTTTTGTAGTTAGCCTGAGAAACACGGTACGTCAACCACCAGATCAACTTTGACACCAAATAATTCTATTAGGACTCTGATCTGTGAATGGTGTCGTCTTCTGGCTCGCTCAGGAGTGGCTGTACGTAGTAATCGTTGGCCTGTTCGTCCATCTCTTTATTCCGTAATTGCATGGAGTACACGGCTGTTTTGAAGAGGGTGTACACGAGACCAATCTTTCTTTCCAAATTTCTCATATTACCTAAAAGAGCTTCGGCTGGAGGAGGCGCCTGGGAGTCGCCATCCAGAGATGGGAGTCTTTTGTTAAGTTTAGCGATCTCATTCGCTAGACGGTCCAACTTGATTGCCAATTGCTGGTATTGAACGAGGAGATCGCGCTCCAAAGGCAGAAGGCCGGCTTGGCTCTGGTAATCTGTGGATAGACACTCTTTACCCATGATTTTAGTGGAGGGAAAATGGTTTTAGGAGCGTGTTGTTTTGAGCTTTGATGTTGTTCTCAAACACGCGCACGTGACGCAATGTTGATTGTGGAGGACCGGAAAACCGTCGGAGACCCGGACACCAGCCAAAAAAAGTGAGAAATTGTGAGAGAATGAGCGAGATGGTCTTCACCTCGTATTAGGATTCGCGCGGAGTTCCGGTCGAGTGTCGTGCATATTCCCCTCGAATATAGAAAGTAGGAAGGTCTGCTTGAGGCTTCATCCGACTGGCGTGCTGCACGGAATTCCGAGCACTACTCAATACTGTGGGCCCACATAAAAATGTCGTCGAAAAAAGAAAGCCACCTGTGGTCCGGATATTAATGTTCGACTGTTATCTGGAAAAAATCTAGACTTGCCAGTAACTGTAAGTTTTTGAAAGTTACTTTAACCACCACTTCTTGATCGACACTGTTTATTAGGTTTTTTTTTTTTTTTCTTGGCTTCTACTTTTACTTCAGTATTATCCCTTGGTGCAATTTGTTTCTCCTACCAATTGCAATTCATATGCCTTCCTTGTACGGCGACGTTGTTGGAGTTGAATTGTTCCTTATTTGTCTCAGAAGGAAAGTACAGTGAGCAAGTTGACTTCTGACTTGGTAGCAAACCTTAAATACCCGAAGGACAGAAAAAAAAAGAAAAAAGAACAAAGCCCAGAAGACAAAAGTGTATGCTGCCTGATGAAGAATAAATTTGTTTCTTTATCATTAAATGCTGTTGTCGTGGCCAATGTGAAATTGGAGCCTGTAGGTACAAGATCTTTTCTGCTGTTCCTGGTTGTCCTGGAGACAGACAGTTGCGGCTGCGCAGGGCACCAGCCACGCGTCCTTTAGCGGTGGCTCATGTGAAACAAAATCTCAAAATTGCAGCATTGAGGAAATTGCAGTCAAACCGCAAACTGGAAATTCCCTCTACTCTAGGGGCCGGATATTCTTGTAGCTCTGGAGATCTCTGCCCAGCAACTGGATCTCAGGCACTGCCATTCTGCAGATAGTGCGCTCCTTCACTCACATTCACTTTGTGCGGGAACGAAAACTATCATCGAAAATCGTTCACAAAACAACGTCATGCTGGAGAAAGAGCAGCCTAACTTGAACCACACCACCAACCGGAAGGAGGACCCGGAACACAGGAAGAGGAAGCTCGTCTTGAAGCATTCCACCGCTTCCAAGCTAAAATACAACATCTGGTTGAGCGGCCACATTGCCTGTGTTGCTTTTGGCTTGCTTTCGTACATTCACAGCATCCTTTGGCTTCCTAACAAGTGGTACATTGGCTCCATCATATACAGACTCTGTCTCTACGGCGGCTGTGCTGCTTTGACGGCCACCTTGTCCCACAAGTTTGGTCTCCACTACTTACCTCCTTTCACAACCTTGATGGCACAGAACAACTTCCAGTACTTGGTCTTGTGCTCCATCTGGAGTCTTACATTCAGATCTGTTTTCAAGCTTACCCCTATGTTCTTGATCTCCTTGTTGCAATTGAGTGACCACTTCAAGGTGGATGCTGTGCTCAAGCATCTGGACCAGATTGGTGGATTCATTGGTTTCTCGGAGCTCATCTTGTTGGTGTACTTGCTTTTGCGTACAATCTTCTTTAGAGGCACTTCCGGCTACCAATTGGCCGTCATGTTGTCCTTCATCTGGTTGCGTATTTTGTTTGACAAGCCTACTGCCCAGATGTTTGCCTATGTTATCGACAAGGCTGATGCCAAGGTGTCGCAGGTGAAGAACCCTAAGGTGCAGAAATTCTGGCCAAAGATCAAGGCCTTTATCGACGAGAAGCTGCAGGGACACGTCTACTGAGGCATATAGAATTAGCAGTTTATGTATTTATGTATAATTAAGATGTTATATCGTACAACTCCTATGTAAGGGGAGGTACGGGTGTTCGCTCCAGATTGATAGCCACTTCGACGCTCCGCCAGCTATTCTCTCCACTTGTCGCAGTAGAGAGCACCTCCTGAGGCGAAAAATCAAATCAATTCCAAAAAATGCTGCCAATTATCTACCAATTGGGCCATGAGCCAATCAAGGACCACTGCTTTGCCCCAGGTTACGAGCTTTTGGCCGTCACCAAGGACAACACCGTTGAGCTCTACCGAACTCAGCCAAACTCCCCAACTAAGCCAAAACTTCTTTCTGTTTTGAGAGGTCACGACAAGACCGTCACCTCTGTTGACATTTCTCCAGATGGATCGAGAATCTTGACCTGTTCTCAGGACAGAAACGCCTTGGTTTGGGAATGGAACAACGAGGCCAACGAATTCAAGCCAACCTTGGTTCTTTTGAGAATCAACAGAGCCGCTACCGTGTGTAAGTGGTCTCCTTATGGCAACAAGTTTGCTGTTGGTTCCGCAGACAGAGTTATTGCTGTTTGCTACTATGAAGAGGAAAACGACTGGTGGGTGTCCAAGCACTTGAAGAAGCCATTGAAGTCCACCATCACCAGCTTGTCGTGGCACCCAAACAACGTCTTGTTGGCTTCTGGGTCTACTGACGGCCATGTGAGAGTGTTTTCTGCCTACATCAAGGGTTTGGACGAGAAACCAGAGCCTTCCGTGTGGGGCTCCAAGTTGCCATTCCAGACTCTTGTTGGTGACTATAGCAACGACAGCGGAGCCTGGGTTCACGATGTGACCTTCAACAAGGACGGCCAGGGTGACTCTTTGGCTTACGTTTCCCACGACGGATCCATTCTGGTTGTGTATCCAGCTGGAGAGGAACAGCCACCAGCCGCCTTCATCACCCTCAAGACCGACTACTTGCCTTTCAAGTCTATTCTTTACAAGGGAGACCGGATTGTGGTGGGTGGCCACAACTGTAACTTGATTGTGTTTCAGGGATCGCAGAACGGCTGGAAGGAGTCCCACCACGTTGAGAAGCAAAAGGACTTGATTCACGACAGTGCCCCTGTGGACGAGGACACTGAAATGTCCAGTCACGATGCTCTCAACATGTTCAAGCAGTTGGACCTTAAGGGACGTGCCAACAAGTCTAACGATAAGGGTGCTGGCAAGGCACTTAGCACCATCCACCAGAACACCATCTCCAGTATCAGATGGTACGAAGGGGGCAAGGTCAGCACCTCCGGTATTGACGGTAAGGTGGTGATCTTTTCTGTTTAGAGCAATAAAATAAGTACACTACGAGCGGAACGCAGTAGACCAGGATTTGTCAGAAATTTGAGCTTTGGTAATTTGGTTATCTTCAGAAATGTTTGGTTCAGAAGCAGAACTGAAAAGTAGGTTTTTCATCATAAAATCCTGGTCCTAGCTGTTCCTAAGAATTGCAGGTATCTGCAGACACCAACAACTGTTAAGAGAGGTAAGATACTAAATGTTAGAAGCTGCAAAACAACAGGTAATGGCAAAAAAATCAGCTGGTGATGCATGTTTTTTCCTCTGCTCAGGATTCGCACGGATTATGTTGTGTTAACAATCATCAGGGTGTTGCCGTAATGGTGCAACATACCAGTAAGAAATAGACTGCGGTTAGAACTGAGTCCAGAATCAACACAAAACTCAATAATCATAAACGAAGAATTCCTAAATAACAAATGGTGTCCTGCATTTACTTCTCAGTGTACCAAAATGTTTTATAATCATATTGAGTGCAACTCCACTTACTTTTTGCAATGGAAGAAATGTGTTGTTGATGAGTTTGCAATTTTTCTGCTTTAACTGTTTCCTGGTGCGGGTAACCGCCTGTTGAGGGCTTGCACTACTGCGAGCTCCACTTTGATTTATTAAATCTTCAAAATAAAAATAAAAATGAAAGGAAAATGCCGTCAGGCATCTTGATTTGTAAGGGAAAAGAAATTTAAAAGTATCTTGTTTTTAATTTTCGCCATGGATCCAGATGTTGGGAATGCCGCAGCCAAATTGTGAGATTTCTACGTTTGATTGGTCTAAACTGATGAAAGTGAGAATTTACCAGAATCCCGTTAGGGATCACCACAGTAGGTTGTAAAATAATATAAGAGTCCAGATGATTTCTTTAATTCAAAGCATTTGCTTTACAGGTATTTCTCGTCACCAGAATAACTTGAATATGCATATTTAGCCATTGGGCCCTACTCTATTTCTTGCATACAGGAGACGATGAACAAAGCCCTGAGCGGCAATTCCTCGGGGTTTGTACTCCGCCTCGGCTCTACTATACTTAACCGGTAGATGGATCTTTTCGAAACTACTGATTTAAATTGAATTCTAAAAGATTTCCATAATAGGGACAATCTCTGAGTCGGCCTCTGAATACTTTTACATAGTAATCACATCAACGGTCGTCTACATCCCCGCAATTCTATAGTATCTTCATCTAGCCTGCACATACACACTGTTATCAGTTCCATCGGTGCATCACATTAGACGCTAAATAGACAAATTTGCCTCTTTCTCTGGATTTTCCAGACTATTTTCATTTCAAAATCTACTGTGCAAGTATTTGCTTCAGCTGCAGCGTCTAGGAGATGGAATCATAACATCCGTCTATCTCCCATTATCGACTCCACACCAAATCTGAGCTTTTAGACAGTCTAGCAAATCATGCAGCCGGCCCGTTCTCCCAACAGAGAATCAGACAGATCAAACGGCCTCACGGAGTATCTGCCTCTTCTTGGAAATGCACCTCTTCGGGGTTCCCATAGGAGAGAGAGTCTGAATGACCGGGAACAGAGAAACTCGATCTCAGCTCTTGAGCTCTCAAAACACCATAATCAGCGTTATTTCATGCCTCCGTTGCCTCAGCATCAGCCTCACATGGGACCTCCTCCTTTCTACCACATGTTCTTGTCCACAAAGTACACGGTATCCAATCCGTTGCTGTCTACCCATGATTTGTCAGGTTTAGGAGACGGCATTTCTGGAAACTCTGCTGATATCGAAAGCGATACGTACGGCGTCAATCCTTATCGCCGGATGAGTATTCTCAATGCTCTCCGCCCAGAAAGGTTGATTGGAAACTACCAGCCTCCAGCTCAGTGGGCCTCTAGTTTCGTTCCAGATCTCAGAAAAGTCTCTTCTCGCTTGAGAAATTACTACGAGGAGCAGAATCATCTTATTGAAAAATGTATCGAGATCGATAACTTCTTGGATTACGGCAAAGTGCATTTGAACATGCTTACCACATACACAGACTCACACAATAAGCTTGTGCCGCTTCTAGAGGAGCCTTCATCTCCACTTTCAGATGGTCCAGACGCACTGGCATTAAATTCAAAATCTAGACTTAATGCTGTTCCTGGTAATATCTCGGAAGGTGGACAGTTCCTTGGCCACGATGAAGAGCAATCTGCACGGGATGTTTTCGTTGCCATCTTGGTCAATTTTGCCGTCAACTTCGTCTTGCTTGTGGGCAAAATTGCCGTTTCTATCTTGACCAACTCCCTCTCTGTGGTTGCATCGTTAGTCGACTCTGTCTTAGATTTCTTGTCGACTTTTATTATTTATATTGCCAACAGGCTCTCCAACACAATGAACTGGAGAACCCAGATAGCTTACCCCATTGGCAGAACAAAGCTCGAGCCCTTGGGCATTTTGATCTTTTCCGTGATCATTATCATCTCCTTTTTCCAGGTTGGTCTCGAGTCGTTCAAAAAACTATTCTTATCTTCTTCTTCCCAACATACAGTCGTAACCATTGGGTTTGATGCCATCGCCATCATGCTTCTCACAATCTTCTCCAAAGTGTTGTGCTGGTGGTGGTGTGTCACGTCAAAGTCCAGTTCAGTACAAGCTTTGGCTCAAGATGCTATGACCGATATAGTGTTCAACACAGTTTCGTTGATTCTGCCCACTATTGGCTACTATGCCAACATCTGGTGGCTTGATCCGGCCGGTGCTTTGCTTCTTTCCGTTTATATCATCGTCAGCTGGAGCTTTACTGCATTCGAGCATATCGACAACCTCACCGGAGCCGTGGCCAGTCCAGCAGATTACAAAACAGTTCTTTACATGGCCTACCGTTTTGCTGAGTGCATCAAACAAATCACTGCTTTGAAAGTGTATCATGTTGGAGACAATTTGAATGTGGAGATTGATATTGTCTTTGATACCGAGGCATTTGATATGACATTCAAAGACGCACACGATATCGCCGAAGCTCTTCAGTATGCTTTGGAAACCTTACCGATGGTTGAGCGTGCTTTTGTTCATATCGACTACATGGTGGGTAATTTCAAAGGTCACTTGAAGTGATCATGCTTTGAAGATACAAGCCCCAAGAGCTCCATTGCTCATAGAATCAAGAAATCGTTTTATTTATTAAGCGGCCCAGCTTGGGAACAGCTGTTGAAGGCATTCCAAAAGACCACTTTTGTATGACGTGAGTATGTCATTGGGATTGTCCTGTCCAACACGACCGAGTTTATCGATAAGCACTTGACAGTCCACCAAAGCATCCTTCCAAGATGCCTCACTGAGAGAATCGGACTCATTGAGGTAGTGAAGTTTGTCGTTACTCTTCAAATATCCAAGTCCCTTTAACAACACCACACAGCCAAAATAACCAAAAAAGTGGATCTCATCAGAAAGGTAAGCAAAATATGAGTCGTTGTCAATCGACAGAACATAATTGACAAGACTGTATGCATGAGAAATGATTCTTGCTAAAGAAGCTCTGTCACAGTACCCATATACAAATACTAGAGTGTCCGGGTTTGTTAGAAGGCTTTTGAATGTCTCTGATTTCCCGCCAGCGAGTCCATATACCACCACCAACTTAGAGAAGTTGTAAACCAAGTCAATGAGGATACACGAAAACCAGTAAGTGGACTCAACAAACTGAAGAGTTGACTGGGTACAAAGGTATTCCCACTGTTCATGCCACGAATTCACCTCTTCGATTGTTGAAGCGTAAGCTGCTTCCACTTCATTGAGTGTCTTATGGTGGCTCAGGTCCATACTCTCCTGAATATAGTTATAAGCAATTAGAAAAATGCCTATTTCACTAACCATTCTGCCATCGAAGTTTGTTGCACTTGGAATGTTGAGCGTAGCTTTACACTGATTGAGACGTATTTCGTCAAGAACACACATTCTTCCGGAGAAGATGCAATTGGCAAGATGTACCAAAATCAAGTGGTTGTATATACGGAAGGCAGTGAGTTTTTCATGCTCGTTAGAGCCCAATTTGTCATGAAGAAAAGCCACATTGGGGGACTCGTTCTCTTGTTTGGTGTTTGGATCCAGAAGCAATTTTCCAAGTGAGGTACGGGAAATGAATGTTGTAAGACCTAAACCAGAAAGATGCCATGCGTCAAGGTTCATTTGCTTCAAGCTTCTTTCTTCATCTAAAAGCGGGTCTTCATCAACGGCACTGGCAACAATTGACGACAAAGACATGGAATAAATGGAAAGAAGAACAATCGACTGTAGAAACTCAATGTCTCCTTTAGGTGCACCGCAGCCTTGGAATGAGGTATAGTTAAGGATTGCCTTAGTCAACTCAGACAAAAGATGGCGCACAAGAAGCTGGAATGTCACTCTTCTTCTTCTGTGATTATCCACATCCCCAGGATTTGGTGTCCCGTTAAGAGAGTAGCGTAAAGATATACAGCAGCAAGTGGTTAATAGTAGCGGAGATCTTCTGCGTACTCTTTCCACAAGCTCATTTGTGGGGACATCTTGAGGAAAGGAAACCCATCTGCCGTAATTACTCCGAAAATCGTTCATGAGATCAATTGCCTCCAAAGACGTAATCACCTGTGCAGAGATAATGTCTGGATCATTGTATTTGAGTCCCTCTTCATGCAGAATAGGCGAAAGCTCCAAAAGGTTCATTATAGGTTTGGGAAGCAGCTGGATCTGGTGCGATAGAAGGCCGAACGGAGATGCTAGCATGTAGTTACTTGGACCAGCAAGTAGCAGTGAGCTCTCATCGTCAACTTCTATGCCCACACTTCTGTCAGTCGGCAGAGGAGGATTCTGGTTGAGTTCTGGATCTTGTGGGGTAGACTTTTCTTGCATTGAGTTTGCAGCATCAAGCAAAAGCCTCACATCGCTGTTGAGGATATTCAATGAGGAGCTCTGTCTTGATGCGGTCCTGATTGAACTGAGTATCTCAGACACACCCACATAGATCAAGTCGAGCTTCCGCTTTGCATCTTCGTCCATTGATTTCGGAGGAACGTATATTTCTGGATCAGCAAGGTTATTTTGAGCAACACCATGAGTGCCAGTCAGACCCAATCTTCCAATCAAATGCTCGGGAATCCCATCCACAACTTTTACTCCGGGATGGTTCCGCTTATACTCCGCCTCCATGGAGCATTCTGACTTGAGTTCCAAGCATCGAATGCAACTAACAGCAAAGTTTGCTGATTTAAAACACCGAGTCTTTTGTTTCCTGCAGTGATCACACGCCTTTAGTGCTCTTGTAGTTTGAGGTTGTTTGGAAATGTCATTGTTCGGTACATCCGCGGCCCGATGTGGCCTTTTTGCCATAGGAAGAGGCGACGCCGAGGATCGTCTCATGTGTGAAACTTTGTGGGACTAAAGTTTTGGCTGGATTATAGAGTATCTTCAGGCAACTTCCGATGATGAAAGGCCTTGGTGGTAAATAAAGCTTTCTTCTGGTTGGCCGGCTTGATGCTTATCTGAAGTCCTCGGGCCGGCTGCAGGAATGAAAATTGAGATAGCAAATGCAGGACCAAGTACCCCAGATTTTATAGAATCTTGTAGGAAACCTGCAGCGGTTCCAGAATGGAAACGTCAAGCAGCAGAATCTTGACGCCGCTGTTGATGGCTAGGTGGTCGAGATCAATGTACCCAGAATAAGTGACTAAGCCTCGTTTGCCGGAGTCGTTGTCTGGATTATCATGAACATGGAAAGTCCCAGAGAACCGGATGGAGAAATCCCGGTCCTTTTTGCTTCTTTTCTCGTCAATTTTGGACGGACGTACTTCATGGATGTGGCCAGAGGACTTTTCGTGGGTTTTCCTCTCGGCATTGTGGGACTCGAGTTTGTCAAAAGAGAATCCCTTGTCTGAGAGAAAACGGTCCACAAAAGAGCCAAAGTGTATTGGCCGGATGCTCCACTGCCACACTAGGGAGATTTTGTCGTTGTCGTTTTTAGATATCGTAATTAGCGGTCCATGAACTGCTGCAGTATGCGGCTCAATCCAGATGTCAAAAGTATCCTGAGGAGTAGCCCTCATGGTAAGGGGAATGCTAAATACGGACCTTATGACACTCAGCCTGAACAAGTCATTGAGCACCTGGAACTCCACGCCGTTTTCTTGTAGAGATTCCTTGTATATGTCTGCGTCGCTGATGTAGTCACTGAAGTTTTGGTCGAAGTAGCGCAAGTACTTGCCCAAAGAGTACCTTCTCTGAGAAGGCCAGTTGCAACTGAACCAGAGAGGTAACATGATATTCTTTGGTTTCCGGTGAGTATCCAGCACGTCCTGCTGGCGCACAGAGTGGACTTCCACAGAAACGTACAAAACCATAGTTAGGGAGCTGGAGAGTGCCACAAGCAAAACTGTGTTTCTTAGCGTGGTCCACGTGCTGGAGCTCGATGCAATTGACCCCTGTTGGGTTAGAAGATGGGGGTTTCTCTGGATGGTTTCAGCTATGTTCTGGCGAATGGAGGCATTATAGTGGGAATGGTGATTGAACCTTAGCAGCCCCACTCTTTGGAGGGGCATCCGGCGGGGGATGCTAGTTCGGATTAGCCTGAACATGTAGTATGATGATATGTGGTTATGGAGTAATTAGTAGGGAGATCAGGCACTGCAGCGAGTGCGAATGTGTACAGAATCCGGGGCACATAGCATAATGGTCTAGTTAGAGTGACATGGAGAGAAAATTTTGGTTTGAGGGGGACTTTCATTATTCAAAAGTAATAGAGTTTTAAGAGTGCTAGAACATCAGCTGAAATTCGGCAACGTAGAAGCTCTAAAACGGGCTTCGCGGTGCGGCTGGGTTTTAGTCTGAACGAAGCCCCGCTGTCACTGTTTAGTTGTCGATCCATATGCTTTGAGTCAGGAGGCACGTATGGACACATTTTTAATTGATTCTGTGTAGTAAATGTGTGCAGAAGCTTGTACTTTGCTCGACGGTCAGGCCACTTTTGAGCCGGCATGGACTAATATTATGTACTGAGAGAAACCAAGAATTCAGTGCTACAGTATATAAAACCATATGTTTATTCGTTGCTTTATTGTCCTCTATTCACTGTTTCATTTCCTGATACATTATAATACAAATCTCGTTAGTTAGCTCTATCTGCATCCTTCCCATCATGTAACGTCTTGTCATTCATGTCCAGCTAATGTCTAGATAAGCTTTCAGGATCACTCCTCAATGTCAGCCCAGTTGGTGGACTTGTCGTCCATCTGGTCGAACATGGCCTGCACCTCTTTCTGGAGCTGGGCGTCCCTCTTTTTGTTTTCTTCGTCGATCTTTCTCTGCTCTTCCTGCTTCTTCAATTCAATCTTTTGCTTTGGCGTTAGGTACGTCAGTTTTTCCTGCGTGCCACGGCCGTTGGGTTCTGCTCGGCGTTTCTGGTCTTTTTGTTCCTTTTGTTCCTTTGGCTTTGGTGCTTGGCTGGGCACACCGATCCTGGAAGCTAGAGACTGGGCAGCAGGGGTCATGGGTGCAAGTTCAGCAGACTCGTCGGACTCTGCTCCGTCGTCGTGGACAGCAGTCTTATTGTCTTCATGAGGTTTATCGTCGACGCTGACTTTGGAAGCAAAAGACTCCGCCAATCCAGAGCCATCTTTTGTGCTGGATCTCCGACGTCTGGAGTGTCTCCTGCGGTTATGAGGCTGGTCTTTGCCGGCACTCAGAGGAGGAGTTGGTAACGATTTCAGGGCACCTTTGGACGGTTTGTGTGAGTCATTGGAATGCAGGGGTTTTTCCGGTTTTTGTGGTTTTTCAGGTTTTGTGCTGTTCTGCAAAGGTGTGTTCCATTTGCTGACGATAGGTTTCTGTTGTTCAGGCTGGCCTCGTGCCCATTTGGATTCAAGCATATTGTAGTAGTTAATGATGAGCAGCGGACTATGTGAGGGCTTTATCGTGCGAAGCTGCGTACGTACATCCCGCCCAACAAGGCAATAATAAACAGCGGCAAGAAAACACTATTTTCTGGGGTTTCCTTGGGGGAGAATAAGCCTGTTGTTTACACGTAATCTAGGAAATGTTTACAGAATTTTATGCACTTTTCACCGGTGCTTTTACTTTGTGGTTATTGGATGAGCCAGCAGCACGTGGACAAGCGGAGTAACATGAGCCTCCTATTTTTGTGTATTTCCACGACAACTTCAAAAAGGAGCTAATTGCGGTCAAATAGGAGCTATATGGGGGCAAATAGTAGATTTAGGTTAAACTCGTCACTGCAACACTAAACTAGGCGAAAACTTCTTTTGGCCGGTTCCGGCCAGCTTCAGCCGTTCGCGACGTCATTGCAAGTGTCTTACTTTGAGAAGCGGCTGTCTTGTATTCAGAATAGACCAGAAAGAGATTTTAGAGATAAACATAGAGAAAGACTATTTAGCACACTTTGGGACTGAAAGAACTGCCAAGAAATTCGAAAGGTGTCCCTCAAAGCTGGGTGGCTAAAATGAGCATGTCTTAGGTGACTAAAAGTGACTCAAACGATATTCGCACTTACGTAAACTCCGACAAAACGTCCGGACCACGATGGACTCAGCCGTGGCTTGTGAAAGAAGCGGATGGATTGTTCTGTCGGGCTGTGGTTGCAATTAGCACATCTAACTATGTGGTTATCTGTGGTTTGCACATTGACGTCACGTTGGTGTCTCCGAAACGGTGAGAACCAACTCCGAATGCTGTGCATGCGGAATTACCGCCCAAAAGGGATAACCCCGAGCTATCCTCCGTCAACCCCAGTTGCTAACCCATGTCTATTAGCACTTTCACTGTTCCACTTTCTCTAGTGCTTTCATTTTCTATTTTACTTCTTATTCTATTTCATCTCCCGTGATGTAGGCTCAGGTGAGAATCACACATGACACACATGCACATATGGAGAAGTAGGCCAGTAGAGAACAAAGAGGTGACAGAGGTGACAGCTAGTGTAACGGCTGCATTGGTTCTTAATTCAGGTGGGGGCAGTAACAACCACAGCAGCAGAGGCAATTTGCCACTTGTTTTTTTCTCGAATTTGCTGTTTGTCATGCTTGCTCCGGAGGCCCATGCGCTTACGCAGCAAGACCCACAGAAAAACGGCAGCAGGCACAGGGAAGCACCATACATGGCTAAATGACAAAAACAGAGTAAAGCAGGTGCAGCGGAGCAGCAGAATTAGCAAAACCACAGAAAAAATGGGAAATTCCGGCCCCAATGGACAGGAGAACACCGAGGCCATTACACCGGACTGCAAGTTGCGGCCAGACCCGTCCGAGTATATAACATGATGGCAGTCTGGTGCGATTGCCGCGGCAACCCAGAAATACAAATTTTGTAACCACTTGTTTTCCCAACTACCAGCAAAATGTCCCAATTCGCTGATTTCAATCTTTCCACGCAATTGCCTGCCTGGAAGAAGCTCGAGCAGACCTACGAGACCGTGGGCAAGACCTTGAAGGTCAAGGATGAGTTTGCCAACGACCCAAAGAGATTCGAGAAGTTCTCTGAGACGTTCAAGAACTACGACGGCTCTGAAATCTTGTTCGATTTCTCCAAGAACATCATCAACGACGAGATCAAGGAGCAGTTGGTGCAATTGGCCAAGGAGGCCGGTGTGGAGAAGCTCAGAGACGCCATGTTCAAGGGTGAGAAGATCAACGAAACCGAGGGCAGAGCTGTCTACCACGTTGCCTTGAGAAACACCGAGAAGAAGAAGATGGAGGTTGACGGCCAGGACGTCACCCCAGGTGTGCACGAGGTGCTTGACCACATGAAGCAGTTCTCCAACCAGATCAGATCTGGCGAGTGGACTGGTTTCACCGGCAAGGCCATCACCGATGTTGTCAACATTGGTATTGGTGGTTCCGACTTGGGTCCTGTCATGGTCACCGAGGCCTTGAAGGCCTACGCCAAGCCAGGCCTCAATGTGCACTTTGTGTCCAACATTGACGGTACCCACATGGCTGAGACCTTGAAGGGCTTGAACCAGGAGACCACCTTGTTCTTGGTTGCTTCCAAGACCTTCACCACCGCTGAGACCACCACCAACGCCAACTCCGCCAAGAGCTGGTTCTTGGAGAAGGCCAAGCAGGAGGACATTGCCAAGCACTTTGCTGCCTTGTCCACCAACGCCGAGGAGGTGTCCAAGTTCGGTATCAACACCGACAACATGTTCGGCTTTGACAGCTGGGTCGGTGGCCGTTACTCCGTGTGGTCTGCCATTGGTCTCTCTGTGGCCATCTACATTGGTTTCGACAACTTCGAGGCCTTCTTGAAGGGTGCTGAGGCCTACGACCACCACTTCACCTCCACTCCTTTGGAGCAGAACATCTCTGTTCTCGGTGGTATCTTGTCTGTGTGGTACAACAACTTCTTCGGTGCCCAGACCCACTTGGTTGCTCCTTTCGACCAGTACATGCACAGATTCCCTGCCTACCTCCAGCAATTGTCCATGGAGTCCAACGGTAAGTCTGTCACCAGAGGCAACAGCTTCACCAACTACCAGACCGGCACCATCTTGTTTGGTGAGCCAGCCACCAACGCCCAGCACTCCTTCTTCCAGTTGGTCCACCAGGGCACCAAGTTGATCCCAGCTGACTTCATCCTTGCTGCCCAGTCCCACAACCCTATCGAGCACAACTTGCACCAGAGAATGTTGGCCTCCAACTTCTTTGCTCAGGCTGAGGCTTTGATGGTCGGTAAGAACGAGGACCAGGTCAAGAAGGAGGGTGCCACCGGCGGTCTTGTGCCCCACAAGGTGTTCTCTGGTAACAGACCAACCACCTCCATCTTGGCCCAGAAGATCACCCCTGCTGCCTTGGGTGCTTTGATTGCTTACTACGAGCACTTGACTTTCGTCGAAGGTGCCATCTGGAACATCAACTCCTTCGACCAGTGGGGTGTTGAGTTGGGTAAGGTGTTGGCCAAGAACATCGGCAAGGAGTTGGACGACTCTGCCAACGTGGCCACCCACGACCCATCCACAAACGGTTTGATCAACCAGTTCAAGAAGTGGAGCGCATAACTAAGACTGCCCCATTTGTGATTAGTGAACGAGTATGTTAGCACACGTGTAGACCCTCCAGTAGTGTAGTGGTATCATAGACCTGTATATAGCGCGATGCCTTAGCCTCACAGACTCGTTCAAGTGCACCTAATCTCTACCAAAATGACTGCTGAAGAGTCCGATTTCCCCGTGGGAATGCAGGAAGTCGAAGGTGACGGCTTGGACAACCCGCTCAGGGCCATTATCGTTGTTAATGCTAAGGAGGCTCCAGAGGGAGAGATGGAGGAACGCATGCTCGACTCCATCCAGACCTTCGATGAAGTCAACGACTTTTTCGACAAGTTGGACGAGAAAATCGCATACCCGAACGAGGGACACATCAAGTACGAGGTCGGCAGCGACGGACTTGTGGTTTTTATCGTGGACAGTGTAGAGTTGAAGAAGACGGTGATGGAGTTCATGGACGACTACAGCCAGGATGCCGAAAAGCAGATCTCCAAGGAAGAGGACGAGGAGGAACCCACCGCTAAGAGAAGCAAAAAGTGATGCCAAGTGTATATTAGCTAATGAACGATGTAATAGAGTCAGTGTAGGGGCCAAGGCCCGGTCCTGCACACAGCGGGCCCGCCCACAAGGTCACCTACACAGCGGCCTCACTACTTAAACTCAACAGCAATGGAGGACTGGAGAAGAATCGACATTGACGCTCTCGAGCCAGAAAACCATCTTTCCAAAGAAGACCTCATCCCGGACTTGCCTCCGGTGTCCTACGACCAGGTGGTGCAGGTGTCTCAGCAAGTGAGACTGTCCTTGTCGCTGGGCCAGTTTTTGCCGGCATTACAATTGGCCTTGGACAACGCCGTGTACGTGGCCGACGAGAAAACCAAGGAGTTGCATGCCGAGACGGTTTTTGAGGTGCTCTTGTCCATCAAGAACAACCACTCCACCAACGACTTCACCAACTTTGTCAAGCAGTTGTCCTCCGACCAGCAGGACAACTTGATCAAGTACTTGTACAAGAACATGAGCCGTCCGTACGGAGCCAAGCAGGGAGGCTTGTTGTTGAACTGGTTTGAGAAGACCGTGGACGTGACCGGCTTGGGGCCTGTGGTGAGGTACTTCTCCGACCGCAGAACCGTTTGAACCTTCTGGCCTGGCCGGATGGCAACTGGCTTTGCCGACTATCATAGAATACATGTAACGACAAACTGCTGTAGACCCAAGACTTGTGTTCCATTGTCTTGGAGAGGATGTCTGATTCTGATGACGTAATCGAACAACGGATCATCCAACAATGTCTGAAACTTAGGTCGTGGTGGTCCTGTCCATAGACGTCTACGGGCACCCACTCGGGAATGTGGGCAGCAATCCGCCGTGCCATTACGTTACATTTGGCCCCCAGTATTATTTGGCCGTGTGCTTTAGTGTTTCCGCGAATGTAGGGCATGGAAACCAGTGGAACTAATCAGGTGCCGCAGACGGAGAAACACGGCAGGCCAAAGAGGGGGCAACGTGGCGTTTCTCCGCTCGGAGGATCTAAGGCCACCCCGCCTTCTAAGCCGGTTTGGCAGGGCTGTGAGATCCTGCCAGATGTTACAGAAAGCGGGGGTGGGGTGGTAGTCGAGTCCAGGATGTTCCTGAGCGGCTGTGTGCAGTGCTGGCACTGATGTGGGGTGAGTTTGTTCTGGGTGGTTGCCGTCGTATTTTCATTGATTTCCGAGGGCTTGGGCGAGGGCTTTGATCTGGGAGCAGCGTTTCCTGGTTTGTAGATGGCGTCCTCGTTGCAAAAGCTCCTAATATCGCCTTCCCCAGGAGGGTGCCTGAGCACCCTGTTGAGTGCGAGAGGCGCCCGACGGACTCTCGACGTGCATTGCTCTGGAGCCCCATTGTGCAGGCCGTGCAGCCGTCCCCAACCCGCCGCGGATATATAAGCTCCCATTCCCCAGGTTATCTAAGAGCTACATTTTTCTATACATACATAATGGCCACCGTTAAATTGAACACCGGTGCTGAGATGCCCCTCGTTGGCTTCGGCTGCTGGAAAGTCGACCAATCCACCTGCGCCGACCAGATCTTCAACGCTATTGAAGTTGGCTACAGATTGTTTGACAACGCCCAGGACTACGGCAACGAAGTTGAGGTCGGAAGAGGTATCAAGCGTGCCATCGACGAAGGCATTGTTGCACGTGACGAGCTTTTCGTCACCTCCAAGCTCTGGAACACCTTCCACCACCCAGACCACGTGGAGGAGGCCGTCGACAAGGTGTTGAAGGACTTGGACCTCGAGTACTTGGACTTGTGGTTGATCCACTTCCCTGTGGCCCTCAAGTACGTGCCTATCTCCGAGAGATACCCACCTGGAGTTAACGCCCCAGACGGCAAGGTCTACTACGAGAACGTGTCTATTGCAGACACCTGGAAGGCCATGGAGAAGTTGGTCAAGAAGGGCAAGGTCAAGGCCATTGGTGTGTCCAACTTCACTGGTGCTTTGCTCTTTGACTTGATCAGAGGTGCTGAGATCCCACCAGCCGTGTTGCAGATTGAGCACCACCCATACTTGCAGCAGAAGAAGTTGGTGAACTGGGTCCAGTCCCAGGGCATTGCCATCACCGCCTACTCGTCGTTCGGCCCACAGTCGTTCATGGAGTTGGACTCCGAGACCGCCAAGAACGCTCCTTCGTTGCTCCAGCATGACCAGATCAGCTCCATCGGCAAGGCTCACGACAGAACCCCTGCCCAGGTGTTGTTGAGATGGGCCACCCAGAGAAAGATTGCCGTCATTCCAAAGTCCAACAAGACCGACAGATTGGTGCAGAACTTGAACGTCAACGACTTTGACCTCACCAAGGAGGAGCTTGCCGCCATTGACAAGCTAGACATTGGCTTGAGATTCAACGACCCATGGGACTGGGACGAAATCCCAATCTTCGCCTAGGTATAGAGTTTACTAAAACAATTCAAATCCTGTACTGTGAATATGTAGTATGTACTGTACTGTGGCTAGTCTGGCTAGATGGAGTCCAAGACCGTCTGGCGGCCCAAGGTCATGATCTTCAACTTGGACACAAAGTCGTCTCTGTTGATGTAGGCACCGCACAATCTTCTCTTGCCGGTGAACTCGGTTCTCGAGTGGAAGCATCTCCAGTTGTCAAAGATCAAGCACTGGCCCGGTCTCAACTGGTAGAAAATCTCGTTTTCTGGAGAACTGATGATCTTGTACCACTGGCGGATGGCCTTGTAGAACTTAGGAACGTCTTCTGGGTTCTCCCACGAGTCCATACAAGAACGGTCACTCTGGTTCCATCTGACCTGGATCAAGTTGCCCTGCAAGTCGAGCTTGAACACAGGCTGGGGGATATCTGGCTGAATGCACACCTTTTCTTCACCAGCAGAGTGGGCTGGAACAGGAATCCTGGTCAAAAGATCGTAGCTTTCTCTGTCTGTTTTCTTGAGCTGCTCTGCACACTGGAAAGCGTCCACCAAAGAGGTGGTTCCGCCTTCTCCGTCGTGGAACAAAAGATGGAACAACTGCAACCCGGGGGTGTCTGACCAGTAGGTGCCGTCTGTATGCGAGGAAATGTCAAAGTTGGTGTATGCGGTATCTTTCTTGTTCAAGTCGGAGGTGAAGTCCCAGAATCCGCCATAGTGGGTGGGTCTGATGTACATCAACTTCTCGCAGAGCTTTTCTGTGTCCTCTGGCGTCACTGGGGTGTTGTCGATGAACACAAAGCCGTACTTGTGGAGCTTGACACACCAGTCTTTAATGGCTGCTTCTCCGTCTGTTTCGTCACTGGACTTCATGACTTCGTTAAAGTCCACGTGTGGCATGTTATCCTTGATCAGGCTCGTGTTCCAGTACGTTCTGGCCAACAAGTCCTTTTCTCCGGCCATTTTGTTCTCGATCGGGATGATTCTCGGGTTGTATGCGTGGTGCTTCAACCAGTCCAAGCTGTATGTGGACTTGTGGTGCTCGTGCGACCACACAATGTGGAACTGGTCGTTTTCAAGCTTGCACTCCTCGGGTCTAATGTCCTCTGGAATGGTGGCAGAATTGAGAAGCCTCTGCTTGGTGATCTCATAGAAGCACTTTGGGCAGTGGCAGTTGTCTCTGAGCCAGACGTAGTGGAAGGCCGTCTGGATGCCGTCAATGTCCACAATGAGTCTGTCGTCGGCCAATTTGTACGAGCTAGCGGTCATTTTCAAATCTGCTAATTCGGTACTTTTCAAATGGGGAAAACCGGGTCTTATATACTGCTGGGCGGGTGCGAAATCTCGACCAAAAGCTGGGGTAGCGGCAGGACCGCGCAGTATGCAGGCGATTGGTCTTTTTAGTGGCTTCTTGGCACCACCTTTCCGATATGGCACGAGCCGGCAATTACTGTAAGCTGGTTTTCTCGATTTTGGAGATTTTACTATTAGTAGATTGGATTATTTGGAGTGGGATGCCATGGGTTGAGGTATTTTGGTTGTTCCTGATAGATATGCACGGCTGATGGTCCAGCCGAACAACAGTGAACAACTCAATTTTGAGTAGCTTTTTGAGTTCTACTGTTCTCTACTCTCATGTAATGTAATCTGAGACAGTTCGGATGCAGGTGGTGTGCTGCATCGGTGGTGTCAGAAGCGGTAGGTCGTGGAGGTGCTCCTGACGAAGCAGAAGTAAATTCAAAATTCCAATTCTCCTAAAATCACTCTAAATGCCTGTAATTGTGGAGGAGATCACCCGATTTGGGCTCCGTGAGATAGCGCAAACGCAGATCAGCCCCTGCACGTGATCCGGCAAAGCGGGCAATCCGGAAGCCTTATCACACTCTGCAAACCAGCTACTCCACAAAGCTTGACAAAATACCTATTTCCCGGCTATGCCCTCTGTTGAAAATTTCCGCTACCCCTCCATGGACAAGGAATGGGTAGAATGTCACGCCTTGGATATTTCGCTACATAAAGAAGAGGGTCCTTTGAACGAAACATCCAGAGATCTCAAGAGAAAAGCCATAATTGAAGCCTTGGAGAAAGAAGACCCAGATACCGTTGCCGAGTATGCCCGCAGCTCCGACGGTTTAGTCGATAACAAGCTAAGAAGAGCCGTATGGCCTGTATTTCTTGGTTCGGCCAGACCTTTCTACGAAGAAGCTCTTTTGAGCGATTTGTCAACAAACGATCTCCCCCAACATAAAGACGAGAGCCAGATTCTACTAGACATCCGCCGGCTGTTCACGGTGCTTTCCCACTTCAACTCTCTTGGGAGCTCCAACGTCAATTCCTCCTACACAACCATCTTTTCTCAGGATGACATTGACCGTCTCCGCAAAAGACTCTTTAGTCTAATTGCCCGTGTTTTGCGCAAGAACCCTTGCTTGAACTACTACCAGGGGTACCATGACATTGCCAGTGTCATTCTTCTTGTTTGCAATGACGGCTGCTCCTCCAATGACGATACACTAGCATACCAGCTTCTAGAATCCTTATCTCTCTACCACTTGCGAGACTTCATGATTCCTGACATCGGACTCTCTATAAACCATTTAAAGATCATCCCACTAATAGCTGAGCACTCGGATCCTTTGCTTTTCTCCCTAATGTGCCACTCAAACAACTCCTTCATAATGTCCAACGGTTCTTATTACGACTACAAGTTCTATCCTGCTTTGCTGTCGATTCTCACCATCTACAGCCATGACATTCTGAACTTCTGCCAGCTAGTCACCGTCTGGGACTTTGTCTTTAGCTACAAATCCATCGCTGCATCCTTGTATATTTATGTTTCTGCTATGCAGCACTTCAAGCCCTCCATCTTGGCCTCCTTGAAAATAGACAATGAGAGTCTTCTTGATCCGTCTCACCTAAAACATATTGAGCCAGATCAGATCCACTCCCTTTTATCTCCGTCCAAGCTTCTTTCGTCCATCACAGATGACGACTTGACTGCTATCCTCAAAAACGCTCGTTCCCTCATTCAAAAATACCCTTTGGCTGAGCTAGACGATACTTCGTCCACAGTGGGATCCTGGTTTGGTCATTATAACAAGTCTTCTGTTCTTCTAACGACGTCCACGCTTCCTCCCACTGAAGGAACGCCAATTCTAGATGAGATGTCTGTTGAAGAATTGATCCAACAACAAGAGACCGAACAACAGGCTGAGACAATCCATGACACTGAGATATTTCAGAAGATCCTTGAAGAGGACTCGTTGGCTACTTCTCTTACTACTGTGGACGACGATAACTCTGCATTGAGTAACCTGATATCGTCTTCGATATCCAGTTTGGCCGCTGCTTCGTCATCTATGAACCACAAGATCTCCCACGGTTCTACTATGTTACTCAAGCTTTTCACGGGATATGACGATGATCCAGACAAGGACTCCAAGAAGGCCTCTTCCGTTCTTCTGCTGAACTTCTTCAGGGTTGGCTTGACTGTTGGTTTTATAGGACTTTTGATGCATCAGTTATTGAAGCATACCGACTTGAACTTGAAAGATTACATTTCAGACTCAATCAGGCCACTTTTGCATGCTCTTCATCTTCCCGACATCTTTCACTCAGCAAATAAAGTGATAAGCTCTGTGGTGGAGGAGATTGGGGAGAAAGCAGTGCACACGATGAGTTTTGTCAGGGATAATGACGCAATGAACACTGGGTTAGACGTGACCCAAATCGGCTTGGGTACTGTCAGGAATAGCATCTACACGGGTAGGTAGTTGATGATTTGCCTTTTAAGTTGCTCCAAGGCAGCTCTATTAATAGTATTAATGCATTAAATTAAGGCAATGATTATGAGGCTGTTTCTGGAACGTCTGGCTCTATAGAATATACCAAAACTGCATCAGCATACGTTGACTGGCCCCAGCCACGATTACCACTTGTACTGATCATGAATCTTCCGGTGTCGTCAACCATAAGGTTACTCAACATACCACCGTGGTGACCAGGGATGACAAAGAACGGAGTAGCTCTCTTCTTGGAAACAGAGGTCTCCTGGACAAAGTCGTTGTACAAGCCCAAATTGTAGAGTCTGATGTTATCGTTAGAGCCACAAAGAATGAAGTTGTCGTTGGGCATAACGGATAATGCAGACACAGGGCCGGAAACCTTTGGAAACTGTAGACGTTTGGAAACATTAGGCTGGGCCACAGAACGAGGGCCTCTCTTGTGTGGCATTCTTATAGAAAGTTCCTCCACCGTACTGTTTCTTCTTCCAACGTAAATCTTGTCTCCGTCATTCGACCACGTCGACGACATACACCATGGAGGGACACCTTCAGGAACACCAATCTTCAAGGCTGATGTAGAAGAAGACACTCTGGCATCCCAGATGTTGATTGTGCCGTCTATGTTGGAACTCATGAAAATAGCGTCATCGGTGGCCATTTTGGTCTTCACCGACGGCTCGGCATCGGTTCTTTCTGTTTTTATGCTTGATTTGGATGTGTTTCCGTCTTCCTCGTCACTGTCTCCGAATAAAGAGTCCACGTCACTATTTTGCTCTTGTTTCTCTGGTGCAAACAGAATGTCCGCAAGTCCTCTAGGTCTGTACTGGATGTTAGACACCTGACCAGAGCTGCCCTGGTAGAGATTGACGACTTTGCCTGTGTTGAGGTCCCACTCCCGAATGGTCTTGTCCCACAGTCCTGAGAGAAATCTGTCTTGTTTGAAGTTGAGCCGAAGCACAGAAATCGTGTCCTGGTGGCCTGTGTCAATGCGGTGTGGGGAGCCTTTCGGGCTGTGGCGGAAGTAGTGGTGCATGGTGCCCTCGTTGTATATCATTGTATAGAGGGAAATACCACCTGTCAGTAGACCTGAAAGACACCAGTAGCCGTTTTTCTCGACGTCAAGAGCGTAAACAGGACATGCCTTTGGCTCGTAGGTGGAGGCAGGATTCTGGAAGTCGTTTGGCTTGAGCTTAGGATTGGACTCCAAAATCTGCTTTTTCGTCATTGGTTGCTCGTTCTCCCAGTAGGAGCAAATCACGCCGGCTTTGGTGATGCTGTCCATGAGATTGTGCTTCTGTGCCACTGTAAGCGGAGATTTTCCCTCTACCGAGGCTGCAAAATCGTATTTCCGGATAAACCCGTCTTCTCCACCAGTGAGAAGCCACTTGGGTCCATCGGAAACAGCAAAAGCATGGCATTGCTGTGCGTATGGAATAGCCACACTGGGCACAATGTCAAAGAACTTGGCTTTTCTGACAGCATCAACAGCATTCTGTCGTATGGCTCCAGTATCTAGCGGAGCAGCTGGTTCTTTCTGTTCAGCCCCTTCTTTCTTTTCTCCGTTCTCCTGGGGTTTGTCAGCCAGGCCATTCCTGTACTCTTCCCCCAGCTTTTCGTTCTTGCCTTGGTCTGTGTCCATTTTGTCTTGGTTATCCTGATTCTCCTCTTGGTTTTCATCTTGATTGTCTTCTAGGTCGTCGTCCTGCTCGTCGTCATTGTCGTCCTGGTTATCATCTTGATTTTCATCCTGATTGTCGTTTTCTTCGTCATCGTCTCCATCGTCTTCTTCCTCATTTTCATCGTTTTCATTGTCCTGATTGTCGTCGTCCTGGTTTCCGTCTATGTCCATATCGGAATTGTCGTTGTAGTCTCCGACCATGTCATCGTCATTGTCACGCTCGTTGAATAGATCATCGTTCACAGACATATCTCTGGAGGTGGAGTAGTTGATTTATCTTTTGCAACAAGTGCAGGATTATGAAGCGTTTTGGTGCACGTGCAGGACTACGTGTTCCACCTACGGCAAAGTGCTGGTTAAATGAATATATTATCTATGGACAGAAAGAACAGCTACCTACACTACAGCAGCACGCTTATTCGTAGATCCAAGAGAACAAGGCTGGCTTGTACTCAACCAACTCCTCCTTCTTGAACCACAAGTTGATCTCCTTCTGGGCGGACTCAACAGAGTCGGAACCGTGAGCAACGTTTCTACCCATGTCAATGGCGAAGTCACCTCTGATGGTACCTGGAGCGGAGTTCAATGGGTTGGTGGCACCCAAGATGGCTCTGCCTTGCTTGACAACGTCCTTACCTTCCCAAACAGTGGCCAAAACTGGACCAGACAACATGTAGGACAACAAGGATGGGAAGAATGGCTTCTCCTGCAAGTCCTCGTAGTGCTGTCTCAACAAAGACTCAGATGGTTGGGTCAACTTGATACCAACCAACTTGAAACCTCTGTTCTCGAATCTGCCGAGGATCTTGTTGATCAATCCTCTTTGGACTCCGTCAGGCTTGATGGCAATGAAGGTTCTTTCGTCAGACATTGTGATTATGGCTTTTGCAAGGTAGATCAGAAAAAAGAAAGACCAGGAAAATTTTTTCCACTTCCGTGCTAAATACTCCACGCGCTCCTACTGGTTATTCCCCAGTCACGTGCCACGTCTAATTCAGATGCATCGTGCACGCGGGGTCGGCTCAAGTTTGAAGCCATACTAGTCGATTTTGCCACAATTTTGACTTAACGAAAGAGTTCAATTTTAGTCATATTCACTCAATTCTCTTCAACTTCGCCATTTCTTTCTGAAGTTCAGCCAGATCTAAGAAAGCGCCGATAGTACGTTAATTTTCGCTCATTTCAACAAAAGAAATAAGTAAAGATAGAAAATATCATAGAAAGCTCGTCTCGTGGCGCTATTTCTGGAGTAGAGCTGTTTTTATATCAGACACTCCCTAAATATGAAACTTCATTTGCAGCCATCCTGTACACAGTACAATGTTTCACTTCTAGTACACGTGCATTTCTATAAGGAAGTAAATATTTTAAAGAAAAGCTATTTAAGGCTGCAATTATCCTCTGATTATTTACTGAATCGTTTAAATTCACAAAAAAGTGCTCATATTTGTGAATCAACTTGTTCGTTTGCGTATAACTCTAGCCGCGCTTCTCAGCATCCGTGCCTTCTTGTGTTTGTTTATCTTCTACTCCATCTCATATCACCATGTCCAACCCTGTTTCGCCTGGAAGACAAGCAGAAAAACGTGGAGCAACAACGCCGCTTGCTCCTTCCAAATGCCATAACAAAAAGAAATTCACACAAAAAACGCCTCAGAAACAGCTCATAGATGCTTCCCTTCCGGCGGTGGACTATCTGAAAGAGCTCCTAGCAGCAAAATACGCTTGTTGGATTAAGGATAAACAGCTAGAAAGCCAGCAGGAGATTACAGATTTCTTGATCTTGGAACGTGAAATGTTAATGGATTCTACCTAATCTAATTACCTGTTGGTCTTCTGGTGGCCTTGAAGTACTCACTGAGACGAGCATCCTGATCAAAGAAGTGGCGATCCTTGGCATTGTCCCAGTCAACCCTTCTTTTAGCAATCTTGGCTTTTTCTTCTTCTCGGCTGCCTCTTTCTTCCAAGTCGTCCTTCAACCAGTGCAAAACAAGAGGGTGCAATGACTCCGCAAGAGCAACCTTGATCTTCTCAATGATACCCGCAGGCTCTTTCTTGATCTCTACGTCAGAGACGTCAGTTGTGAAATCGATCTTTTCGATGGGCACGTCGTCAGTCTTATAACCGCTGTTGAGGTGAATCACACGATCACACCAGTTCTTCCCAAGGCCATCGAAAATGTGTGTGGCGTAAATCACACATGCGTTACGCTCCCTGCTTTCTCTCTTCAAGAATTTCAACAAGTTTTGTCTAACTATGACGTCCAAGTCGACCGTCACTTCGTCTAATAGAAGCAACTTCCATGGCTTTAGAAGACCCATGACCAACTGAACACGGCGTCTCTCACCGTCAGACACAGCACACATAGACCAGTCAGGATCAATGTCGAGTATTTCAATCAATTCGTCACGTCTTTCTCTGTAGACCTCTCCTCCAATGGAAGAAATGAGAAGCTTCACAGGGATGTCACGCTTGACAACCTCATTGTTGGCCCACTCCGTCCCCAAGTAGGAGATATAGTTGTTGATATCGGAGTTATGCTGCTTGTGTCTGTCGGAACTGAACTCAAAAGGATCAAAGCCTCCAAGTTTTAATGTGCCCTGTCTGACTAAAGTCTTTCCCGCGAGAATCCGCAAAAGTGTGGATTTGCCTGCACCATTGGGCCCGACAAGGAGATTGGTGGTGCCCCAGGGCACTTTCAAGGAGATGTTTTCTAAGCCTCTTCTTTTATTATGAAATACATATGTAAGATTTTCCGTCTCA
Source organism: Osmozyma mogii (assembly GCA_030573315.1). NCBI lineage: Eukaryota > Fungi > Ascomycota > Pichiomycetes > Serinales > Metschnikowiaceae > Osmozyma > Osmozyma mogii. The sequence goes on from JAJMDB010000019.1 coordinate 177,593, forward strand.
ATGGCATACTCGGATTCAGCCATGGTTGCTTGTGGTGGCTGGACTAAGTCGCAGTCTCGTAATTCTACTACTCTCACCACTTTGCATGGGTGTGCACACCCGCACCTCGTAAACTGCCACATTAGCGGCTCAATTCGTCAATCCATCGGAGAACGTCATTTTTCGTGGGCACGTTCTTGATTTGCTCAAGCAAGGACTTGGCGTCCTCCAAATTGTCTGTACGCTTCATGTCGAATTTTCTCAAGTATGTCTTGAGAAGTCCTCTGTACTCGTAGAACAACCATTGAGTGTCGATCTTCTTCATCAACTCCAAGTCGTCCTTCTGTTCGTCCTCAAAGTCCTTGATGATCTCAACCTCGTTGTTCTCTGGGTCCTCAAGACCCAACTCGTTGAGAATCTCGTTAAGGTTCTGCACAATGAGGCCAAACAAGGTGTTGATGACGTCTTTGAAGTCGTCTCCCTTAGCACTTGTTTGGAGAACTCTGTTGATGGACTCCATACAAGACACATTGCTGATGATAAGCTTGTCCTTGAGCTCCAAGGCCTTTCTCACCAAGAGCTTAGGCTTCAAGATGCCAAACTCAATGAGGTACTCGAGAATCAAGAAAGCAACCTGTGGCTGGTGCACCCATATTCTCAAGATGGAGTCCACGATCCACTGCTGTCTCTCGTCGATTTGCTCAGTTGTAAGGCCGTGAGCTGGGAACTTAAATTCGGTGCCGCTCACTTTGTAGTCCTCATCTGTAACCTCCATGCCGCTGAAGAACTTCAACTTGGCAATATCTCTGTTGATGATACTCACAACAGAGTAGATGGATCTGGACCCAATGTAAGCGTAGGTCTGGAATAGTAGATTGACCAAGACCTTCTCTGCGTTTACATTGACAACAGAAGACTTGATGGCCTCGATAGTTTCATTGACCATGTCATTGAACTGTTCATTCGATCTCCAGGTAGCAATAATGAAATCATAAAGCTTGTTGGCAACCTCGTGAAGCGGGAGTTGTGGGTTGGAGAATTCATAAATGAGTTCCTCTTGTGGGGAAACCATGAGTTTGTGGCTCAACATCTCCCTCTTCTGGTGAACAGTAGTGGCGATGGTCTGCTTGAGCTCTTCGTTGTTACCTCCGTACAAATCATAATCGTACTCAATGATGAATTCGGTAGGATTTGGATAAAGGGAGATATCAAGGTATTTGTAGAACTCCTCCAAGGCCATGAGTCTAGGCTCACCTTCTTCACTCTGTTGCATTGTGACAAAACTGTCCTTGATTCTTGCCTTGTTTGAAAGACGGACTTCCTTGGCAATGAGGTTCTTTATGAAGTTCTTCTTTGGGTGGAACTCGAGGTTAGCAAACTTCTGAGAGTCAGCAACCCACTCGTCCCATTTCCAGGAGAAGTCAAAGTTAGAAATCTGTGTAGTCATCCAATCCATGTATCTGATCTTGAGTTCGTAGTCAAGCATATCGAGGTTCTTGTAGAAGAAACGAATGGCTCTACCAAACACTGGGGCAATAGACTCCGGACTCTCACGACAGCACGAAATCAACACAGTGTAGTAGTAAATCTCATAGTGCAATGGAGATGGGAGCTGGAAAATCATAGTAAGAATGGACTCCACGGCAACATCCTCGATCTTCCAAGTCGACAATGGTGGGACGTTCTCTCCGGCCTCGTTATCCTGGGCAATCATGGAAAGCTGGTCAACAGAAGAGCCTGGAGGGGCAAAGAGATCACGTGAAAAGAACAAGTCAAGAATCGACAACTGGATGGAGGCCTCCTTCTGGTTGAAAGACATGTTCGTCAAGATATCAAAAGCAATGTCCTTGAAGAACAAACCGAAGTAGGATTCGATTGGTGGAACAGTCTGGAAGCTTGTGGTGGTGTTGTAGACCTGGAACAAAAGACGTGGGTGTTCGAACCAAAGTCTGTCAATCAAACCAGTTGGCTTATAAGCAAGCAACTCGTCTGTGGAAGGAATGGAGAGCTGAGGAAGAGCGTGCTTGACAAGCTCGGTAGAGATAGCATTCTGAGCCAAGGCTTCCTTCACCAATGGGTCGACCAAATCGTTGAAATCAAGGAACAAGGCACCTCTCAAGCCACTCCAGTCTTTCTCTTCGGTCTGCAATGCTTTAATAGCAGGCAAAATCAAACTGATGATCTTTCTTGGTTTGTATGGCAACTGGTCCACGAAGTTCGAGTGCTTAGAGTCAAAAGGCTCCAAGATAGAGACTGTCTTTGCAGAGTCCTCTTCGATGACCTTGAACCCATCTGCGATTTCAATAATAGCATTAGCATCCTCCATGTTCTCCTCAGAGAAGGAATTGGCGAACAAGTAAGGGACAGAAATCAACACGTTGTAGAAGATTTCTTCAGCAGTGCCCACTCTGGAGTCTGGACGAGCATTCTGCAATTCCACAGCAGCAGTCATGAACAGCTTCAAGATGTTAGCCACAGCGTGGTTTTCGATGATCGGGGTCAAAGCAGCCAAGAATTTGAACACAGACTTCAAGTCGTTGAAAACACCAGCCTCTTCGGCCTGTTTCTCCTCAACACCATGGTCAACATCCATTTGGCCCTCCTTGAGCTTGTCAAGCAAAGCCTGAGCTTTAGCATGGAAGTACTCAATGACGTATTTGGCCACAAGGAAGTTCTTTGCGTTGCAAATGAAGATGAGAATGGAGAGAGAGTTGATTTTCTGGGGCTGCTCAATGACAACAGCATACAACGTGGACAAAATGGCTTCTCTCAACTTTTCAATCTTCTCGAACTCAGCAACAATAGGATTGGAAATGTACGAGATGTCATCCACCTGGTTGGCCAAGTTGTTGTTCTCACCAATACGTCTGATGTCTTTGCAAATGTTAGACACCAATTCCGTGGTGGGATCCATGTGTTGCTTCTTGGATGGATCATCGTAGTCGTTGAAGACGGGGCCTTCGGGGCCTTCGAACTCGTCTCTGGTACGTTTGCCTGGATTATCCATGTTGAAGACTAGTGGCACCTGACTTGTGATTCCGAAAAAATGCCCGCAGCCGATATCAAAATTACTAGTAGTACGTGCTGATGGTCCGCTCCGCTCGTTCTACAAATACCAATAATTTGTCTGTAAGTGCAAGAGTGCTTTAGCATTTTTCTCTGATTTCTACTAGGATGAAATGGTTGTTCTGAAGAGCCAATGCTTTGAACAGCTTCAGATGGTAGGACGTGCCGTGCACAAAAGGTGATAAGTCCCAACGAGTTGTTGCAAACAGCTTTTCGTGTCATTCTTTGAGTAATTAGCTCGTATCATAGCTTGGTAGTCGTAGGTGGTCTTGTTGGCGGTCTAGAAGTATACATGGATAGCCATGTTGTGAGTTTTCTAAGTACTAGTAGCTACTGACAAGACAACACCATTAACCAATAATTAGCTTTTGTTGGGCATTCTGAAGAAACCTGCTGCCCCAATAGCAAAAATAGATATTCTCTGATAGTTAAAATCGTGTTTGTCTAATTATTCTTCTGAACTTTTGTTTGTGCTGCTTTTTCTTTTCCCTGTTACAACTTTCTAATTGCCGTGTAATCGCAACCTTTTGCGGCAAAATGCGAAACCACCATCTTAATATTGATACACCCCCAAACTAATATCAATTCATCCTAGGTATTTATAACTAAAAAATTCGACTAATAACTTTCCGTGTTATATATATATTCTATTTTCTTCAGTTCACCAAAAAGCCGCCAGTGCAGCCAGCCGCACGACAGTCTATAACGCATTGTGACACCTGTCGCACCTGCCGCCACTTCAAACTTACATAACTACTTCCCATGCGTTAGTAAGAAGACAATAGGAATCGCGGATTTGCAGCCGCCCCCACTGCGCAAAGTATAAATTCAACCAGATCCCCGTCTGTAGCTACTACCAACAGTTTATTCTGACCAGTATTTATACAGCCAATATTGTGCTGCCGACAGTAATTGAGGAAAGCAGCCACTAGCCAATTCAAAGGCAGCTCAATGCAGCAAGATCCTCAGAAGTAAAATATCCCAGTGCTGATAAGCTTAGCATTGGCAAGACTTTGATCAACCTCTATGATTGGTGTGGGGAAGGTTGCGTGATGTGGCGCGCTGAACTCGCACAGATCAAGCTAGCAAAGATTCTCCAGATTCCTCATGTCCAGCTCATTGAAGAGTGCACTTGAGAAGCAAAAATTGGTGCTTGATGGTGCCTTAGGGACCCAGTTGGAGGCCATAATCCCAGCCTCCTCTCCATTATCCGTGAAAGGGTCTCCGTTATGGTCAACAAAGGTGCTTTTGGCCGACCCATCTATCGTGGAGAAAGTCCATCTCAGTTACATCGAGGCAGGTGCCGATGTCATTATGACCTCAACATACCAGGCTCTGCTCCAGACACTTGCAACCCATGAGAAGATGTCTCTTGAGCAAGCACAGAAGGTGTGGCAGACTGCAGTCGATGTTGCCGAGGATGCAGCATCGTCCACTGACAAGAGAGTGTACATCGCAGGCTCCATCGGGCCGTATGGTGCTTATCTAGCAAATGGGGCCGAGTACAGCGGTGACTACAACGGCTTGAGCAGCACCCAACTAGCAGACTACCACCGTCCTTTGGCCGAGTTCTATCTCAACAGCAAGGACACCGACGCCATTGCATTTGAAACTGTCCCCAACTTTGACGAGGTCAAGGGCATTTTGGAGCTCATGAAGGACCTCTTCTCCAAGTCTAGTGTGAGAAAGGAATTTTTCATCTGCTTCTCGTGCCAGAAGCCTCTGTCCTTGGCCGATAACACTGACCTTGCCGAGGTTGTGGACTACATCACTGCCAACCTCTCTCTGGACATTGCTCCATATTTGGTAGGTATCGGCGTCAACTGCATTGACTTTGAAAACGTCACTGGTCTTTTAGACTACATGAACTCTTCATCGAAAGAACACCCATACAACTTGATTGTGTACCCCAACCTTGGCTTCAACAACGACATGTCTGATGTCAGCCAATATGGATTCAAGTCCAGCACAGAAAAGTGGGGCATTGCAATCGAGGACTGGTGCAGGGTTCCAAACATCAGGCTCATTGGTAGCTGTTGCAGCACAGGCCCCAAGGAGGTGGCTGTTATTAGAGAGAAGATTGACGCTTTATGAATTTGATGAAATTGTATTTATTACAAACAGCAAATACGCCATGCAGAGGATAGGGACGCTTCATCCACACATATTAACCTGCGACGCATGTCTATGTATAAACTAAAGGCATTTTTAACCAAAATAAAAAGTAGGAATAAAACTGGTATAACTCCTAAAAACAAAAAATTAAGAAAACTTCTTTGAGCTCGTTAAAATCGTAGATGGCATCAGTCACGTCACTTCATGGATAAATATCGACTGTATTAGGCAAGTGAGGTGCGAGACGTCTTGCTCTTGATCCAGTCTTTAATTGCAAAGACGGACATCTCCCAAGCCATGAGAAGTGCAATTACACCAAGCGAGACATTCAAGGTGAACATGTTGGTGTAACCGTAGTATTCGAAGGAGTGCACAATAGGGTCGGTGGATTCCATGAAAACCAAACCACCACAGAGTAAGGCAAAACTAACCACCAACTCGGTCATTGGTCTTGTTGGCTGAGTCATGGCCTTCACATTGATTGGAGTCAAGGTGGCAAGAATGTATGTCATCAATCTAAAAGCACACCCAATGACGAACAAGCCACCCCATTGCTTGTGGATCTCTGTAGACAACGGAGAGGCCTGTTGGTGCTGAGACATGAGGATTCCGGTCCAGTAGATGGTAAGAATAGGGAAAGGATTTGGAGAGTAACCAGGGTGAGCCTTGGTGACCTTGCTGACGTCCTTAGCGTCCGCAACAAGAGCCAAGTGCTCAGTAGCTTTCTGGTGTCTCCAGGTACTCAACTTGTTCTCCACCAAGACACCACAAAGACCACAACCCAAATAAATAAATGCAATAGAAACATGCTGTAAGTCCTTGGCGGCCCACTCGCCACCAGGGTTAGCCAAGTGCTCTAAGAAGATGTTGGTGGAACCGTAGAAGAGAATCAAAGAGCACTCGATGAACTCCATAGTCCAGAGACCGTTTGGCTGCCACCTGAGCCAGCCAGATTGAGCTTTTCTTCCCGAGAGGAATCTGTGGTTCCAAGCCCAGCCCTTGTTCTGGAAAGCACCGCAGTAACGGGCCAACGAGACCAAGCCAAGCGTGAAGAAGACTCCACCTTTAATGAAGTGTGCAAGCAAGTTGAACATGGTTCCGTCGGTGCCGTAGACCAAATAAGTAGCAATGCCGGTGGGGAAGTAGATCAAGAAGTAGGTGAAGGAACCCCAGTTCAAGAAGGCATTGAGGGTCGATGCAGTGCTGCCAAAAGCAGAAACAACCTTCTTAAAGCCTGGGTAAGGGAGGAAGAACTTGGACAAGTAGGAGGGCTGGTTGTTGATCATGGAGCCATTGGAGGTGCGCAAATGGCTGTCAGGGGAGTCCAATTGGTCGAGCTCAAAGGAGTCGGAGCGGGAACCGGACTCTCTCAAGGTCAAATCGGGGGAATGGATCGAAGTGTTCGAGTCCATTCCGCTTTCGTGCTCCATGGCAAAGTAGTCACCTTCAGGCAGACTCAAGTAGGAGTGGGCGGTTGCTATGAGGGCCACTACCCAATGGGCAATGGCACCGAAAAACAAAATGTAGGACATGGCATGGAATGCATTTTTGGGGTACAAGTCCGGGCGGATGGAGGCGGCAAAGATCCAGTAGTTGATGATGGAGAAAGCCACTGCGGCGGTATGCACGGTGAGCGCAGGAAAATAGAGTTTGTGCTTGAGGTTTGCGAAGATCAACACAATCGGGTAGAAGAAAATGTAGGGCACAATGTAGAAGAGCATATGAAGATATAGGGCTGATCTCTTGGAGGATTTGGTGTTGAAGTACGTTTCGGTGCTGTAGGTGGACCAGTAGAGGTACTCCTCCTCCAGCAACTTCTGCTGGAGAATGGGGACGCCGTGGTGGCCGTGCATCGAGTGAGGAATGGGCAGGATGGTCAGGTTGGAAGGCAAGTCCAGCTGGGTGGGTTTTTCTGTGTCCATATCCATATCCATGTCCATGTCCATTCCGTCGTGTCTTTTGCTAGCTTCAAGCGCCAAAGCGGCGGAGAGCGTTGCCAATAACGAGATGTAACGCATGTGAGTCAATATAGCTAGTGGGATCGGGGTTATAAATTGAGATCAATTATTTGTGCAAATCCGGGTGGCAAGTGGTATATAAGTGGATTTGTAATAGGCTGCAAGAAAGTACTTGCAGGTTGCTATGGCCGCGATGAGGGTGGGGCGACTTGAGCAGATGGGAATGAGTAATTCGGACTGACTAAAAAGCTACTGTGAGGAGCAGATACGCAGGGAACGCTGCCTGGCGGGAATTGAGCTAGATTTAAACGGAGAGCAAGATTTGCAAGCCACCGGAAGTGGTGAGATGGAGACAAGGGGAAAGTGAGGATGCATGAAACCTGCACACGCTCGGAGTAAACGCTGCATCAGGAACATGAGACGGTTTTTCTAGTCGGATGTGATGAGGCCACAAGCGGTAAATTGCACACGTATCCTGCACACAAATGTGAGACTCGATGCACTGCGGAGCTAGCAGGGAGAGTGTGAGACAGCAAGATTGGGGGGAGCAAGACTGGGTCAGCGCCAAGAGGCGGAACCGGCTGTGCTGGGAATGTTGGCCGGGTGCTCTGGCCGTGGTGTATTTTTAAAATATTGTGGTTATTTTTGGCAAATCCCCAGACTGTTGCGCTAATTCCGTTAACGCCGACGGGCCGACGTCGCGGCTACAAGAAAATACTGTGCGGCAGCTTCCAGCCGAACTGGGTGTGACCTTCCTCCGCATTGAGTAATGCCTTCACGACAACAACAAAAAAAAAAAAAAAAAAAAAAAAAAAACAACACCCGAACACTCCGGAATTAACCTCACTTGAGCAATATCAGGGCAAACCTGTCTACAGCGGCCGTGCCGAGGCGACTGCAAACATGGTTGCCCAGGAAAAGCTCAGGTCCGGCTGGCACGTTTATTTTTTAGCTTAGTCGGCAGTATTTTCTGCCCTTCGGCATCCACAGGTTCCGGCCCGAGGCAGCAGCCTCAGATTCCGGTATGGTGTTCCGTGGAGTTCTTTCGTTTTCTTTGCTCGGATTCCGTCACATTTACGCTCAAATCGCCGGCATCTCGGCGCCATTTTGTGCGCCGTTTCCACCGCAGCAATCCAGCATGCGCATGCAATCCTCACTAAGACATGACTATTCTCTGTTACTATTTGCGTTTGTTTATGCACAACGGTCGTTGGCTGCGCTGCTCGGGCTAAGTTTGTGTCTCACCTTCAATGTGTGCCGAGCTCCCCGAGCATGCACTTCCCCATCTGGGGCGTATTGTATTCTCCGTTCCGCCGTTATCTCCGCTCCTTGTACACTGGCCTACTCTATCTCACTTCTATTTTCGTTTGTTTATGTATCGTTTATGTTCTTCACAATGCATTTTTCCTCGTCAAGTAGTCGAACCTCAGATATGTGTATCCGATGAACGGCATGTCTTCCTTGATGTTCTCGCCCAGTGCTGGCTGCTGCTGCTGCTGTTGCTGCTGCTTGTGCGCACGTGTCATAGCCGGGCTGTCCGGAACATTCTCCAACTCGTCCGTGGGGAAGAACCTCGTATCTGTAATCGACCGTAACTTAGGGATGAACGGTGCATCCACTCTGCGGATCGTCTCCCAGTCCACTCCACGGAAGAACGGATGCTGTTTGATCTCCTCTGCTCCGTGGTGACGTCCCAACCGGCGATCGCTCGACGTCAAGAGACTCCGGATCAAGTCCTCTGCCTCCGGCGATAAGTGGATGTCCTCGGGGATAATCAACGACTCTTGCCAGTTGATGATCTTGCGGTACGTCTCGTGTGGGGTTTCTGAGCAGAACGGTGGCCATCCGATGAGACACTCAAACATGATAGCTCCCAACGACCACCAGTCACACTCCTGGCCGTATCCCTGGTGGATGAAGATCTCCGGGGCAATGTAATCTGGAGTACCCACGGTGGAGTACGCCATCAATCTTCTGGACTTTCTCCATGTCTGCATCTGCTGTCTGTTGCTCATGGTCAAGTGGATGGCATCCACCATCATGGAGTTCCGCTGTGTCTGCTTCCCTGGAACCTGCAACGTTGCACCGGGGGACTTTGTGTCTTCTTTCTCTAAAAGCTTCTTATAGTACTTTGAATCGTGTGTCTTGTGGAACCCGGTGGACAAACCGAAATCACTGAGCTTCACGTGACCCCGGATGTCGATCAAGATGTTGTCTGGTTTGACGTCTCTGTGAATAAATCCTAGTTTGTGGATGGCCTCAATGGCAAGAACACACTCGGCCATGTAAAATCTCGTGATGTCCTCGGTGAAGATCTGCCATCTGATCAACATTGTCATCAAGTCTCCGCCGGGAAGGAACTCCATGATAAGGTACAAGTTGACCTGGTCCTGGAACGAGTAGTAGAGAGAAACGACCCATGGCGAGTCACTGCCGGCCAACACATCTCTCTCTGCCTTGACGTGCGCCAATTGGTCCTTCTTGTACATCTCCGACTTGAGAAGCGTCTTCATGGCGTAGATCTTACCGGTGTCCTTCTTCTGCACCAATCTCACCTCACCAAAAGCACCCTTACCGATGACCTTGACGGTGATGAAGTCGTCAAGCGAAAGCTTGGTACGTCTGAGACGCAAGAACTGAGACTCCTTCTTACCCAAGTTCTGCAACTGTCTGTTTTTTCTTTCTTCACTCAGGCCAGCTTCCTCAGACATGAGCTTGTTCTCCAAGTCAAGACGACGCTGGTTTCTCTCGATGGCGTGGTTGACGGACATCTGGTAATAGTTCTCCAATCTCAACTTCATCGAAGCAGCCTTGTCCTGGGTGGCTTTGCTCATGAGAGATGGGTTTCTGTTGAAGAACACGTAGTTGGACTTCTTTTCGCTGATGGTATCGGTTTTGATTTGAGCTGGAGATGCAAGGGACGACTCCTGGGCTCTAGGAGGCTGGATGATCCTGGAGCGGCGTGGAGAAGATGAAAGAGGAGCAGAAGCAACTGGTGGTGGGGGCTGCTGCGGGGTGGGCAGGCTGGAGTAGCCCATGTTTGTGAACAGCGGCTGGTTAGACAACTGCTGTGCCTGTTGGGCCTGCTGTGCTTGGATCTGCTGGGCTTGTAATTGACGAGCCTGTTCTCTGGCCTGGGCCTCTCTAGCCTGTGCTTCTCTAGCCTGTGCTTCTCTAGCTTGAGCCTCTCTGGCTTGGGCTTCTCTGGCCTGCTGTGCTTGTAGTTGTTGAGCCTGCTGGGCCTGGAGCTGCTGGGCCTGGGCAAACTGAGACAAATGCTGTTTTGGGGGAGAGGAAGATACCAAGTTGTTGAAGGAGGCGTTGTTTTGAGCAAACGTGGGGAGGGTATCGTTGAGGGAGTTAGTCAACGAGTTTGAGTTGCTGACTTCGGAGAGGTTTGTGCTGGAGTTGTTGTTCAAGGATGTGATGCCCACGGGGGGCTGGAAGGTCATGGAGTTTGCAGATCCGACCAGGTTCTGGTGCCACTGGTGGTTCTCCGGGGAAGAACCAAACTGGTTTGAGTTGGAGAAGGTCGGAGACATCTGGAACTGCTGTGGAGGAGGCGGCTGCGGCTGGAACTGCTGGACGGGCTGCGGCTGGCTGTAGAACTGGGAGTATCTCTGAATAGGTGAGTCGCCACCGGAGTGGGGCAAGTTTGTGGGCACGGGATCGGACAAGTTGACGGAGTCCTCGTCCATAAAGGAGTCGTCGTTGTATTCGTGATGCTGTTGCTGCTGGAGGGAGTTTTGGTATTTCATGTTTTGGTATGCTAGGTTTGGGATTTGCTGGTTGTTGAGGGCAGCGTTGCCGTTCAAGTACTCTGAACGTAGCTGTTCGTTTGCATAGTTCATGGGGCCGGTGTTGATTTCCTAGTTTGGATCAGATCAGATCAAGCGGTGAGAAAAGATAACAAAGGGCCACGGCGGCTGTAGATGGGAGAAAATACAACCAAAAAAAGAAGACTGATTCGAGCTGGGGCAGCAGAAAGGAAAGTCGGGCTGGATCAGGATATTCCGGTCAGAACACGGTGGTTTCAGAAAGGAATCTTTTTTTCTTTAGCTGAGGTTTTTTTCTTTTTCGTTTCTCGAGACGCACCCGCGACGCACCCGTGCCTTCAGGCGTAACCTACACTGACGATGTCGGAATAAACAGCTTAACCGGAAACGGGCACGTGACCGAGAACCATTACCCAATAGAGTAACTAAGCCTACAACGTATTCATCGAATTTGTATTAAGAGTACATGGGAGAAGCTTAGAACTGCAAAGCCTGGCCCTTCTGCTTCTTGTCACCACCCAACTCAAAGTGCTTGCATCTCTTGAGGGACAACTGAGCCTTGGTCTTGCAAACAACACACTCCAATCTCAACACAACCTTCTTGGTGGTCTTGGCCTTCTTGTGGAAAACTGGCTTGGTCTGACCACCGTAACCTCTCTGCTTACGGTCGTATCTTCTCTTACCCTGGGCAAACAAGGAAGCCTTACCAGCCTTGTATTGGGTGACCTTGTGTTGGGTGTGCTTCTTGCAGTCCTTGCCCTTACAGTATGTCTTTCTGGTCTTTGGAACGTTAACTGAGGTTAGTACTGTTTGCGGAGGGTGGTTTCCGGGGTTGGTCCTTGGAAAACCCCGTTTTCTGTCCGGCGCTGGGACAACCTAACGTGCTTCGTCTAGCTCCGCAGCTTTCTCCGGTGGAAACCAGCATATCGTCGTTTTTGAACACATACCCATTGTTACTAGTGGTAAGAGATTGAGAAAGAGGTTAAAATTTTTTCGCTACCACGAAAAATGCTCGCCCACGCACCGGGGGGTAGTCCAACGAGAAGATTTCGCGCTGTGTGCAGGTCTTTTTTGCTTATACTAGTGGTAATGTGTGCGCTGAGTCCGCACCCGTGCACCGCTTACTCAAAACTGATCCTGCACATGTGCTGGATCCGTCCTAGGGCTCGAGCCCTAACTTACTTGGGCCCCCACCGTCGGCAGTCCAGCACCAGGCCCTCAGATTTCGAGTCAGTTGACACTGTATTAATCAAATCTGTGTAATATTCTATTGCTGTAGGCTCTTATGATTTCAGCCGTATTGTAGTCTGGCTCTGCTAAGGCACTGAGAAGTATAGCACAGCATAGCACCATAGCACCAGAGCGCCACAGCTCAACCATAACCGGCATAACACAGCTACATTACAATAACTATTAACTCTATTAATGTTACTTTTAGATAGTCTAATTTTAGATCTTGCTTTATTAGTTCGCTTGTTGCTATTAGTGCTGCCTGAGCTGGTGCTGGCTGCCTGCATATAGCGCGGCCAGCAGGCATTTACATTTACTCGTTAAATCAATAGGGTATTTAGACAGTGACCGTCGAGGTGATTGTCTTTGTCTGGGTGACGGTCTCGGTGGTCTCGGTGTCGTAGTAGTCGTAGTTGACAATACAGACGCCGCTGCTGGTCAGAGTCAGAACAGAGTCAAGAAGGTACCCGGAGATCAGAGAGCTGGCATCGTCAGCGGTGGTCACGTGGTCCACCACAGATGGGCTGGCAGTGGAAACTGGCACTGGCGCAGCGGTGGTGGCTGGTGCTGCAGACGTGGTTGGAGCAGGAGAAGTAGATGGGGCCTCAGAGGTAGGACTCGATGCAGGAGTGTTGCCGGCAGGCAGTGGTTTTGTCTCCTGGGCCAGCAGGGTTTGTGGAGCTGGCTGGGATTCCTGAGTCAGTGGGGTCTGGGTCTGCTCCTCGGACAGAGAGGTCTCTTGATCTGGGTGCTCAGAAGTGACGGTGGACTTGACCACACTGGCGTAGGTGTGGGGAGTACCGAAAATGTAAGAAGTGAAGGTAGAGGTGTAGTGGGTTGTGGTGGAAGTACTTGTGCTTGTGCTCCAGTCGGAAACGGTGACTGGGCCCTGGACGTCGGTATTTGTGATGGTGTTGTCCACGGTTTTGGTGAGCTTGACCACTCTGGCAGCTTGGGAGAGCTGGGAGAAGGCTAAAAGAACGGAAAGTAGTTGGTAAAACATAAAGGAATGACTAGGGTAAGGGGTGGGGAAAGGACGACTGGGGTGAGTAGAAGTGAGTAAAGGACGACTGGGGTGAGTGGGAAGCTTTAGCAAAAAAATCGGGTTTCTTTCTGATGGCCCACTCCGGATATGCCTTGGGCCATATATACTTTGCGGATGGCTGCGAAACAGAACCTTCTTCTTGCACACACTGCCGAGGTGACAGGATCGCTGGTTAATCTTCCTAAAGCACTGCGATCAGCCAGCACAATACCATCCGAGCTACGTATCAGATCCAACTGCGACAGAATAATCGCTGCTTTCGGAGAAGCCTTCCGCATGCGGCTGCTCAATGAGATTTTTCGGAAATAGTCAAATGCACAGTTTGTGGCCCGAACCGCGTTGTGTGCACACCGTGGCTGGTTCCCCTGCCAAACGGGAAGGTTGCAAGCACACCAGTGGCATTACATCATATTGCGGAGTTACCAATTGCTGGTCCGAGTAGGACAAGGGTCCTTTGCCTCCGTAGTTGGGGCGCAATGGTGTTTCACACTGCCAGCCACACACAGCCAAGATTTAAGCCCTCCGGGCCGCTGAAACGCACAATTAGATTCTGCGCAGCTGAGGCACTCCCCGGCAGTGCCAGTACGTGGCTTCGCTGGGCTTTGGCATTTCGTAGTCCCTGGCTCAGCACGGGCCACGGGGCAGGTGGCTGGCCGGAAGTCGGCTCACGTGACCCTCACCTAGAAAAATCGACTTCCGGCCCACGCGGGTACAAAAAGTCCTGTACATAGTACCCCCGAAACCCTCGTCCGTAATTCAACTTCCGGTGGTGTCAACACAACATCACCTCCCCACAAACCTGCAAATGAGCTACTACAACGGCTCAAACGCCCAGATGGCGTTCCCGTTCGCCCAGCAGAGCATGCAGCAGCGGAACATCTCCGACCTTGCGTCCACGCCGGGCTCCGTGCCTCCCTCCATAAACCATTACAGAGATCACCTACCCCACCATCTCCTGCATTCTCATCCTCCGCCTCAACCGACTTCCGTAAATACAACAAATACTCCCACAGGCCCGGGGCCGGCCGGCCAGCAATCTCCCCCCGTGCCCCAGCAGGGCAGCACGTCTTCCGAAAGCAGCATTTCCAAAGATAAGGAAAATGACGGTCTTGAGGCAAAACACGTGAAGAAGGAACGGAAAAACCGGCCGGGCCAGAAGTTCGGGGCCAAGAAGAAACTGTGGGTGTGGACCTGGTTCGTGCAAGACCTGGGGAACCCGAATATGGCAGTTTGTGACTACTGTGGCAAAATCATCACGCGTCAGTCCTCAGACAAGGGGCTGCCCAAGAAACTCAGTGAGCATCTCCGAACACACAAACTCTCCAAAGACCTGATCAACCCACTGAGGTCTTTGCCAGGCAATTCTATTAATATCGCTCCTTCCGGCATGCATCTCCCGTATCAGGGCAACTACTCTTCTCCGTCTCAGCAGCCAATCAACCCTCCTCAGGGCGTGAACGGCAACCAGTTGTCTATACAAAATCCTTTGCATAACGAGCATCCCGACCACGGCCAGCAGCACCCGGAGCCGGAGCTTCCGGAGTTGAATAGCAAGCCGGCGAAGTTCAGAAGAACTAACGGCATGGTCAACGGAGTTAACGGAGTCAACGACGTGTCCAACGGCGTCAACCCAGTCAACCCAGTCAACCAGGTGCCCGACCCAGTCCACACCGTCGATGACGTCATGCCCCATGTGCCTGTCAACGACAGAATGATGCACAACATCCATGCTCCGCCGCCAGCCAACCACTCCCACAACCCAGCTTTCAGCAGGCGGTACGTGTCTCCGCACTTTGACAACAAGCCGTACTCCGTGACCAAGTTCCACCGGCACTTGTTGAACTTCTTGGCCGACAACAAGCTCTCTATACGTCTTTTAAAACTGCATTCTTTCCAACAGCTCATTTACGACTTACGCCCCGACTCCATTTCGGATCTCCTCGAGCTCACGGGACTCTACTCGTCCTTTGTTGAGGTCTCGAGGGCTGACACCAACCCGGAGTCGTCTAATCACGACACCAGCTTGTCTGAGACCAACGTGGAGAACACGTTGGCGCAGAACTTGCCTCGCAATGATTAACACGGCAGCAGGCCTGCCTTTTTAATAGATACACATTTCTTTTTTCATTCATTCATAAATATATCACTGGTTGCTCACAGAGCGGACCCAGATCTCGCTGTTGTCGTGCTCTCTCCAGAGTCTGCTGATGGTGATGCCGAGAGTGTACTTTTTCTTTTCGATCTCGTCCTGCTTGGCACGCAACTTCTCGATGGCTCGCGTGATCTTGGTTCTTGTGTTGTAGTCGATCTCCACGTTGTACGGAGGAAGCAAGTTTGTCAAGAAGTCAATCTCCTTGTTGATTTTGGCAATCTTGGCCGTGTACAGGTCGTACTTGGCCTGCGACGTTTCTAGCTGTTCGGTTTTCGTGAGTGTTCTCTTTGGTTGCACCTTGTCTTTGTTTTGTGGTAGGTTTCCGTACGCGTACTCCTTCACTTTTGGATCCAGGCGGCCGCTGTTGGGCGTGGTGATGGTGTCTCTGGAAACCTTGCGCACAGTAAATTTGACAGGCTTCTTATCGGCCTTAGGAAGCGTGGCGTGGCTGGTGCTGGGCGATCCGGCCACTGGAGAAGATGCAGCAGGAGTGGTGGAGGTGGAGGTGAGGTTGAAGTCCATGGAGTTATTAGCGATGACAGGGGAGATGATGAACTGGTGGGAGGTGTTGGAATCGTCGTTGTTGGAGTCGGATTCGGTGTTGACCGGGTGGGCCGTAAGAGAGCTTTCGGCCATAGGGAGTTCCCGTTCATGCAGCAGCGAAGCGCTTCTCTGGCGCTGGGCTTGGGAGCTCAAGCCGTGCTGGGAGAGGCTTTTTATGAGATTCTCTGTGGATCCATTGGAGTCGACGGAGGAAATAGATCCTGAGCGCAGATGGAGGTCTGTGTTTGGCTCTTGGGGCATAACCTCTGTTGGCATGGTACGCGTTTTTTGGGGATTTGATTAAGAAAAAGGTGGGAAACGCGTGTTTTTGAGCTGAGTAGCGAGGGCCAAATTGGTCAAAACGAGCTGTGGGGGTATTTGTAGAAAAACAGAAGGAAGCGGAAGTAGTTGGATATAAACACAAAATGCGAAGAAACCCTACATATTGGCGAATCTGCCTACGCAGCGGGCGTGTTTTCCTAAGAATAGCGCTGTCTGTGTGCAGTCCCGCCCAGAGTTCCCGATCCAGAAAAATCCGTGTTTCTGCGAATGGGCGGAAAAAGAACGGTATAACGGCTGGGGTGGCAAAACGGAGGCATTGTGTGTTGCAGAACAAAGTTGGTGTAGGCCCCTTCTGTTGCGGTGCTAACGGTTATGACGCAAAGAAGGCTGCATGACTAACGCCAGTGACACATTCCGACAGATCTATTGTGCCAACGGATGATCGCACCTGAGCGCAATCCTGCCACCGGCTGTAGTGCTGTAGCTGTGTCCGTATCGTCATTTAATCGTTTCATTGTTTCACCGTTCATAGTTCATCGTTTCATCGTTTCAGCAACTACTGAAATGGCAGTGTTGGTGTCACGTGACACACCACATATCGGCGCTCGGCCTCAGTACTCCACATCATGTCCCTCTTACAGTTCGTAGCGGCCGTGGACTCGTTCCCGTACGCAGACAAAAACCCCAATTACTATGAGTTCTTCTCCCACGAGAACCTGCGTTTAGGGTTTGTCATTCCGGAAGTGGTGGCGGCCATCCGGAAAACGTCGGTAGCAAACTGCTTTGAGTACGACGACGCCAACCAGCAGTTCGCCGTGGCAAAACATCTAGACACTTTTGACGCCAGAACCAAGATGATTGGCCAGCTCGCAGAGGAATTGCGGCTCGCTGACAAAGAAGTGGCCCACGGGTGGCGAAACGAGCTCTACACGGTGTATTCGCCGCTGTCGCAGCCGTATTTTCTTGTGGAAAGGGCCATTTCAGGCATGCTCGGTGTGGTCACCTACGGAGTCCACATCAACGGGTATGTGCCGGCAGAAAAGACGGTTGACGGCAAAATGAGAATGTGGATCCCCAGACGCTCCGCCACCAAGCAAACGTACCCTGGTAAGCTTGACAACACCATTGCTGGGGGGTTAGCATACCCCCTTGGGATCTGGAAGAATGTGGTGAAGGAGTCGTACGAGGAGGCAGGTCTTGACGAGGAATTTGTCAAGGCCAGGACCAAACCAGCCGGTGTAGTGCTGTACCTCTGCCAGCCGTTCGGACCAAAAGGTCACGCACAGCCAGAGGTCGAGTACATCTACGATATGGAGTTTGACGGCGAAGGAGGCATCCGGCCCACTCCTGTAGACGGAGAGGCCGAGGACTTTGCGCTCATGACGTTGGACGAAATCTACTCCCGGATCAAAGGCGGGGAATTCAAACCCAATTGTGTGCTTGTGATCATTGACTTTCTTATTCGCCACGGGTTCATCACTCCTGACGAGCCTGACTACTTTCAGATTGTCACTCGCATCCACAGGCACGTCCCTTTTGCAACCTTGAACTGAGACCCATGTCACATTTTTCGCGCCCTCGGTCCGCTTATCGCAACCTGTATCCACCGCTCACCTCCACATTTCACCGTATAAAACCCAGAGACAGCGGGCTGGCTCTACCACACCTCAATTTTCCACTATTTCCATCACAATGACATGGCAATACCTTCCCATATGCGTTCGGTTTAAGTCCAAGAGAAAAGACACCGAGTCTGTCGGCTTGTCGGGGGTTTACCTCTGCTCCCCGACCCGCCACTTCTGCTTGACCGTGTCCCACATCCCTCTTCTGGACCTTGAAAACTATGAAATCTACATCAGTGCTAGGCCTCTCATGTCCAAAACCCATGTACTGTGGTGCTTGGGCCTCAGAGGCGCCACAAAACCCCTCCTCTCCAAGAAAAACGACCCGTTGTACGACTACATCCACCACGCCCTCCGCAGCGGCTTCAACCTTATCCCAGCTGAGACTTTTGTCGGGACGCATGTTCTCACCGCTCTAAATCTCATGACCATCCACTGCAAGGCTATCCACAAGGACATACCCCAGGAACACTTCCACAAGTTTGACATTGACGAACCGGCTGAATTGTCCCGGTTTTTCCTTAAATCCTTCCCCTTCACCTTCACCAGCCCGTCCATGTTCTCTGAGTTTTTGTCCTCCGGCTCCGTCAACTGTGTTATCCGTGATAAAGAAAATCACGTGCACGGTTTTCTAAGTGATGTCAAGTACTTGGAAAACATGGCCGGTGGCCTCGTCAACTCCGACAAAGGCAGCTATGGTATTCTCCTAGGTAACCTCCGAAAAATGAACGGTGATGGTGACCTCTTGGTGGTTGTTCCCTGGCAACGGCTCATCCGGAGCTCTTTTTTGTCCAAAGAGTTTGGTGAATCCGCTGTCGAAGCAACCAAAACGGAAACATTTTCTCCAAAACAGGCCGTATTGTCTTTGGTTATCGTGAACAAGAAAGGTGAGTCGACCTCCTGGGGCTCTTGTGTCTTTCTCAACAGAACCACGCTTCTAACCAATGCTCACGTTGTGAAGACTTTTAAATCAAAAAGCTCAATTAAATGTCGGGTTATTCTCAACAACGGAGAGAAAGTTCCCCTTTCCGATAACGACAAGGTGACCATTCCCTTTGAGGAACTCGACTTGGCTTTTATCTCCCTATCCCCTGAAAACCAAAAAGCTTTGTCCACAATAAAGCCTGTCTCTGTTGGACTTTCCTTTCCCCACCAAATCGCTGAGAAAGTCATAACAATCGGTCACGGGCTCATACTCAATGAAGATAACCCAAACCCTATTTTATCTACAGGCACTATTTCATCCAAACTTTCAATGAATCCGTTTCTGCATCTGTATTCAGAGATTCCTTGCATGTTGGTAACATCCTCTCATTGCTGGAACGGATCTTCTGGCGGGGGATTATTTAACAAACACGGCCAGCTAATAGGACTAATATGCAGCAATGCACAAGTATTCCTTCCAGCTGTGTCCGGAGACCAAGTCGCACCAAAGACAGAAAAGATTTCTCTGTTTTGTCTTTGTATACCTGTTGAATTGGTATTTGAGTGCTACAGAACAAGAGTTTTAGACAAGACTGCGGTCGAGCTTAACGATAAGCTTTTGCGTACGTGGAATCTAGACAATTGCCACGAAGACGTTTACGAGAGAAGACTCAAGCTTTGATCTTTTTGTCATATCTATTCAATTTTATGCTAAAGGTGGTCGTACTATCAAGGGCTATTTGTAGGCTTCATTTCTTTCAATGGCGCATTGATAGGTGGAAGCACATACCCACCAGCACCAGGCGTGATGGGAGTAGCCGTCATTGGAGGAACCTCTCTTTCATATTCAGCAGGGCCGTGTGAAGCAAAATTCACTTTAGAAATGCCCGTGAATGGGGCAAACAGAGCAGTGCTTGGAATGGTTCTGTCGTGCTTGTTCATCAAAACGTAGTTGCCTGAGCGAATACTGCTGTCCATTGACAGACTGCTGTGATGGGACAATACAGATGAGTTTGAAGAGCTGGAGTTCACCTCAACTGCGCTCGTTGATCTTGATCTCTTGTTTTTGATCAAAATTGATTCTTTGGCGACATACAAGTCTCCAAGAGCAAGACCCTCGTTGTTCAATGCAAGGACAACCAAATCACTGAGAAACCTGTTCAAGTTTGCTTTTAAATTGTTCAACAAGTCTGTTTTATTGATGAATCCAAGCCAGACATCACAAACCTTAGTAAGCTGCTCGAAAATAAGCAAGCAATACTCCGCTGTCCCAACGGGATGCGTGGTTGGAGCTTCTCTGGTGATCATGTAGAACAAACACAAGAGCACTGGATTAGAAACAATAAAATCTTCGGCCTCTGAGGAGGTATGCTTTGTGATAAGAACGACCAAAACTTTCACGACGGTAATGTACCATTCGAGAATGAGGTTGTTAAGATTTGCAAAGTCAATTGTATTAAGTGCTTTCACATCAAACGGAACCTCCACATTGTTTAAACTTAAAATGCTATACTGGAAGATCAATGGATAACTGACCATTCCTAAATTGTTGTTAAATATCGATATTGTGGAAGCCAGGCCAGCTGTAGGAATGAGTGAAGCATCAGATGCAAGGAACTTGAGGAGATTGTTTCCAAAAGTCTGGAAGGATACATTAACATTGTCTTTCATAAAGTTGTGGAAGATAAAAGGTGCATTCACCTCTCTGAGCGTCAAAAGAAGCATATTCCAATGTTGTGGAGAGGTGATCTTGAACACGTAAGACTCAAGAAGCTCTCTGTACTTTGGTGGGGAGCTGGTGACAAGTTTTGCTCTAAGGATGTCGAACAAACTGCCATGGTGACCGAAAGATTTCCGTGGACAAGCTCTCATACTGATGGATTGTTGCGTATGGATCAAGGCCTTGTGCAAGGAAGCATGAGATTCGAAAATCCACAACGTGTTGTTGAACACAAAATTGTTGACCTCGTTTCCGAGCGTCGAAATAATAATATCGGTCAAGAAGTGGTCATCCAGAGTAAGCTGGGAGGTAACCAAGCCACGGCAAGTGTCTCTGAGTGTAGCTGGATTGTTTGGGTCCAACTTTGCATCAAGGAACCAAGAGTAGAATTTTGGTGGAGGGTCATTGAGGCGACACTTGGACACAAGTACATACACAGACCAAAGTGTGGGGAGAGCTGCATCTATGTGGGCAGCGCAGGCTGGATTTGCAGCCGAAGCCAGGAAGTTTTGCAAGATCACATCCACGCTCTTCTCCAAGTGAGTGATCATGAGATCGTTATTGAAGAAACGAAGATAAACGTAAGTGAGAATAAAAAAGTTCTTCAAGATCTCACACTGAGTTGGGATGTCAGCTGTGGAGAGAGACAACTTGTCCACGAGGATTGCCCAAGACTTGTTGATAAAAAACGTAGCAGTATTCTCATTATCAAAAGCCTTGGGAGGCATAGAAAGGGAGCCCACAGAGAGCACACAGTAGATGACACCGAGCTGGAATTCGTTGACACCGGAGGAAGCCTGAAGGTTTGCATGCAAGGAGTCCACGGAGGAGGCAAGAAGATCGTGCAAAACAGGGTGGTCTTCCTTGGCAATGACGGGATATCCCAAGAGGAACATATCATTGACTGGGTACTTCAAGTCATCTGGGTGGTAGAATTTTTCAATGGATGCAACGACGGAGAGAAGGTTGATTGTGTCACCAGAAATAGATTTTGGGGGAAGACTGGAAAGTAAAGTAGGCAGGGAGGGTGCAGAGACCTGCTGCACGCCGGGAATGTAGGGTCTGGAGAATTGGGAGGAGGCTGCAAAAGATGCGGCTCTGTGACGAGGCTGCGAATTCAGAGAGGTGGCAATAGGAGGGGCAAGGCGGGGTACAGAGTCGCGCTGCGCATAGGAGGTGTCGAGCAACGGCAAGTTCGGAGCCGAGCCATTCTGCGCATAAGACAGCGGAGGATTGGGAAGCGGTAGGCTGGTGCCGTTGGAGGCGCGGCTGTGAGGAAGGTGGAAAGGCGGGGGTAGCTTCGGGGAGTGCGAAGTGTGGGCGTTAGGTGGAGGAATGTGGGGTGGGGATATGGACAGATTTTTTGCAGCTGGAGCGGGAAGCGCGCCGGCGTTACTGAGCGGCTGCAGTCTGCCATACAAGGCGGCGGATCTGTTGATATCCTCGGGAGACGGAACACCCGGATGTTTAGGAGAACATTTGGGCGGCAGTAGTGGGGAGTGGCCGGATGTGGATTTTTCGGAGGACTCCTTGCGGTCGCTGGAATCTGCCGGCGATATAGGCAACATGGAGGAGCGGGGAGACGGGTTCTCTTCTTTGCGGGACACTAGACGGACATTATGGACAGTTCGGCAGTGGCGCTGGAGCAAGTCTCTTCTGACGAAAGCGGAAGTGCAATAGTGGCAGTGGAAAGGCTTTTCGTTTGTATGGGAGCGCTCGTGACGCTGTTTGTGTTCTGACCTGGTGAAGGCACGGGCGCAGTAGCCGCAAATGTACTTTTTTTGGGCGGCCATGGCGGGGCTAGGTTTGGAAGAGAGAACTGCGGGAGAGAAGGTATTTAAGGAAGCGGCTGCGATTAGGAGAAATAGAAGCACGCAGATGAAAGCCCCTCAGCTGTAAAGTCGCATCTGGGGAAAAGAAAGAGAAAAAAGAAAAGAATAATAGAATGTGGGGAATCTAGGGCCGTTTTATACATGTCATGAAATTAGGCCGCGCGGACGGTTGAGCGCATAGTAATGTGGGGCCTTTTCCAATGACATCAGGAAGCAAGTGGAGGAATTAGAAGCGAGATCAGGCAGGCAGGACGGCATGGAATTCGCCGCGCAAATGGACCTCACTTCGCAGGACGAACGGTGCTGGTGCCTCTTTAATCTGTGCATATGTCTGGGCACGGCGCCAACGGGATTATCATATCGTGCTGGCAAAAAAAAAAGTCTACAGCTTTAGAGTTGTGGGAGGCGTATTGTGTTCAGCTGCAAATGAGCCCGCAAAACCC